>CM077255.1:2561314-2666314 GCA_039654775.1 Spinibarbus caldwelli | reverse complement strand
GTTCAGAATTACAAGAAAAAAAGTTAGAATTGTTTGATACAAACTCAGAATTGCGAGAAAAAGTCAGAATTGTGTGATACAAACTCAATTGCGAGAAAATGTCTGAATTGTGCAATATAAACTCAGAATAGCAAGAAGTCAGAATTGTGTGATACACACTCAGAATCGTGAGGAAAAAAGTCTGAAATGTAGAGAAATTGCGAGAAAAAAATCAGAATTGTGCCATACAAACTCAGAATCACAAGAAAAAAAGTTAGAATTGTTTGATACAAACTCAGAATCACGATAAAAATGTCCAAATTCTGCGATATAATCTCGGAATTAAGAGGAAAAAAAAGTCCAAATTGTGAGAGAAAAACTCAGAATCGTGAGGGGAAAGAAGCCAGAATTATGCGATACAAACTCAGAATCGCAAGACAAAAGTTAGAATTGTGTGATACAAACTCAGAATTGTGAGAAAAATGTCCAAATTCTGTGATACAAACTCGGATTACGAGAAAAAAGTCAGAATTGTGCGATTAAAAACTTGAAATCATGAGGAAAAAAGTCTGAATTGTGAGATACAAACTCAGAATCACAAGATAAAATCCAAATTGTGCGATACAAACACAGAATCGCGAGGAAAGGTAGTTCAAATTGTGCTATACAAACTCAAAACCATGAGGAAAAAAATCTTAATTGTGAGATTAACTCTGAATTATTTTTTGTGGCGGAAACCAGCTTCTATACACTCTTAAAAATAAAGGTGCTTCAGGATGCCATTGAAGAACCATTTTGTCTAAACGGTTCCATAAAGAACATTTAACATCTGAAGAACCTTTCTGTTTCACAAAAGGTTCTTTGTGGTGAAAGAAGGTTCTTCAGATTATAAAAAGGCAAGAAGGAGATGGTTCTTTAAAGAACCTTTGACTCAATGGTTTTTGTGGAACCAAAAATGGTGCTTCTATGGTATCGCTGTGAAGAACCTTTTTAAGCACCTTTATTTTTAAGAGTGTAATAAAATTAATTTAGTATATTAAAATAGTTACTTTCCAGCACTGATGTGCATAACATATTTTCTATTTATCTGCAGTGTGAGAATGTGGCCAACATAAACAAAACATCCCATCAGCTTTACAAACCCTGATTACATCTATTCAGTCCTCTTACAATAACAGACAATAACCAGTAGTCAATAGGTTACAAAGTTTGATATGACTAACTAAACAAACTAAACAGATGAATAGTCCACAAGAGAACAAGCAGCTGGCCCCGTTCCTGCTCTGACAACAGCCATTATGCCTTAAAACGAAGCCACAAAGCTTTCACAGACCCTGAATTAGCCCATCATCTTCACATACTGAGGCAGCGAGAGATATTGAGGGAGACAGAGTGGGAAACGGGAAAGAAATCAGCAACATAATCCGGACGAGGATCAAAAGGCTTGGACTGGATTATTTTCTATTGCATCACGGGTCTGAAAGGCCTATTAGATCAAAGGTTGAGATTTTGGGAAGGAGAATAATATCTGAATGCATTATTGAAGTGCGGAGACAGGAGTGAGAAGATGAAGGTGGATCTGGTGTCATAACTGCCCGACGGCGCGGTCCGTGACTGTGAAACCCGAGAGCGAGCGGCATTGTGTGGCCGTGTTTGTTTGCATTCAAAGCATAGGAGGAACTATAAGGCCAATCTGGAAACGAGATCGGCCCATGACTGATAGTAATTACTTGCTGTCTACGCGATTAATAATTGAACGTAATTTCAGATCCAGCACTTTCCAAAGGAAGAGAATGGCACGCTGTCAAACGCTCACACACACGGTACAGGATCTGCTGTGCTGTTCTTAAAGAAATAGTTCAGCTAAAAATGAGAATTTGCTGAACATTTATTCACCCTCAGGCCATCCAAGATGTAGATGAGTTTGTTTGTTCATCAGATTTGGAGAAATGTGTCATTCCATCACTGTCTCACCAATGGATGCTCTGCAGTGAATGGGTGCCGTCAGAATGAGAGTCTAAACAGCTGATAAAAACATTACAATAGTCCACAAGTAATCCACACCACTCCAGTCCATCAATTAACGCCTTGAGAAACCAAAAGCTGAAACAAATCTATCATTAAAAATACAGTCCATAATCCATAATAACACTTCCTCCAGCGAAAAAGTGGTCTGGTCTGAATCAGGAGAGAAATCTGCACAGATCAAGCACCGTTGATCAACAGGAGATGGACTTTTTCACTGGAGAAAGCATTATTATGGATTACAGACTCGTATTTTAGCCGGAAGCAAAGGTTTGAAGTTAAAAAATGTCTTAATGATGGATGTGTTTCTTACAAACACGCAGCTTTTGGCTTCTCAAAACATTAACTGATGGACTGGAGTGGTGTGGATTACTTGTGGATTATTGTGATGTTTTTATCAGCTGTTTGGACTCTCATTCTGACGGCACCCATTCACTGCAGAGGATCCATTGCTGAGCAAGTGATGCAATGCTACATTTCTCCAAATCTGATGAAGAAACAAACTCATCTACATCTTGGATGATCTGAGTGTGAGGACGTTTTCAGCAAATATTCATTTTTGGCTGAACTATTCCTTTCACACAACAGACCAACAACAAAACTTCAAATTAATGTTTGTAAAAGACACAGATCTGTTCTACAAAAATAGCAGATGAAATGTAATGAAATAATAACAAAAATGTTTGTGGTTCCCTCAACAGAGCCAAGAAAAGCAGACCGGATATTATGTTTGTGGAGAGATCAGAGGATTGGGTGAGTTATGAGGTCAGGCTGATGTCATTTCCTGTATTTGCACCTTCACTAGAGGTATAACTGATGTTCAGATGTTAGTTTAAGCAAACTGATAGTAATGAGCTAGTGGGAAATACAGATGTTTAAATATGTAAAAGAATGACTTTCTTAATGTTCCTGGTTTTCTTGAACGTAATTCACCAGTGCAAAAGAAGACGAGTAGATTATCAACACCACACTGCAAACTCACATTCAGATATAAAACATGCACTTACCACTGAAGAAGTAAAACAGTTTCATGCTAACTTAAATAGATTAGGAAAAGATAATTTTACCCCCATATGCACAGGAAAGCGCTACATTGTGAGTTTTAATCTAAATGCTTTGTCAAATCACTTAGCAAAACATACTGTGATGCTTGCCAATATAGTGGTATTTTTGGAACTTGATACTATGTGTTGCCATCTGATTATCAAAAGTGTTGGCACTTAGGTGCAGTACAAATGGTGGCATCAGATAATGCTACCATCATACTGTCTCAGTACTTCATGTAAGGCATGAACCGCCTGTAGATGAACAAAAAGGTGATTTATTTTTCAAATCTTGTGTGCATACTATACACTACCATTCAAAAGTTTGTGGTCAGTAAGATTTTTTTAAAGAAATTTTACTTTTAGTTGGCAATGATGCATTTAATTGATCAAAAGTGACAGTACAGACATTTATGATGTTATAAAAGATTTTATTTCAAATAAATGCTGTTCTTTTGAGCTTTCTATTCATCAAAGAATCGTAAAAGTAAAATTTATCATGATTTCCACAAAAAATATGAATCAGCCAAACTGTTTTCAGCATTGATAATAATCAGAAATGTTTCTTGAAGTAGCAAATCAGCATATCAGAATTATTTCTGAAGGCCCATGTGACACTGAAGACTGGAGTAATAATGTTAAAAATTCAGCTTTGCATCGCAGGAATAAATTACATTTTAACATATATTAACATAGAAGACAGTAATGTTCATTAGTAGTAATATTTCACATTTTTACAGTTTTTACCGTATTTTCTATTTTAAAAAATGCAGCTCTGGTGAGCATTTGAAACGTTTGAATGGTAGCAATTGAATTTTAAAAATTCCATTTGTTATTTCATAGCCACAATGAAAATGCACTTTCCAAACTTGCGACTATAGTGTAACCATTTCTCATTTCCATGTACTGCTTTGCAGACACATTTGACTGTTTTGGATTCAACCGCATTGTCGAACTTTATAATCTAAAAGGTAAATCTGCAGCTGTGTGCATGATTCAGAGGCGGTGAGTCATTTTGAAGCACCTTCTGTCTGCAAAGTAGATAGCTATCGTGTTATTTGGAATAGTAAACAGTTTCAAAAGTCGGGAAAGGCCACCAACCACTTCAAAAACATGCTGGTCAGGTTTTCGAGAAGCGCTTATAGTGCCAAGATTGGAGAAAATTATATTGCATGCAAACTCAACACTAAGAAAAATTATAGCAGTTGTACTTTAAACACTATAAGCCCAATGGACAAAAGAGCCTTAATTAAATTTGAACAGCTCTTTTTGGTAGCTGCACATTTCACTCCTAGCAGCAATCAGATGGAGAGCTGGAGCAGAAAGGGAATAAAGTGTATTTTATTAATCAGAGGCTGTTTGTTGTGGGTCTCTCACAGGTCCTCCATCACCACAACGAGCGCAATCAGGCTGTAAGTCTCCAGGCTAATGTTCTGTTTGTGTTGGTCGCCATTGAGCAAATACGGGGGGCCGTCTGGGGCCACAAGAGGCACATAACCGTCTGGCCAGGTGGGAAAGAGGAGAGGAAAGCCGATTGTATGCTGGAGGAGTGAGAACATACACACATACTTATAGAGTGACATGAGTAATCAACACAGGGGAAAGCTCAGATTAAATGTGACCCGATCAAACCCCATCATAGTGGAAGTATTAAATAACAAAACTCACTAAGAGGCTGCACTCTTATTTTGTTCTTGCATAATATGTTTAAGGCATATTCTATAGTGTCCTTCTGCAGTATAACATATTCTTCTATTATAGATATTTTTGTGTGAACTGCTCCACAGGGATGTGATTTCTGTTTCATTTTAATGCATTTAGATGTGTTTATTGAATGAGTGCAGCATAGTTTTTAGTCGTGTTTGCTAAATAAAGCATTAGTTGTTATTGCTCATATTTAGGGTTAGTGATCTGAACAAACCTCTAACGCTATTAAACTTCAGTTTATGCTACAGACATCAAATCTTGAAGCTTGTTGAAATGCTGTTTTTTTCCTAACAATCAACTTCACCTGGTAGACCATAAATGGGCAAAAAAATTTGAATAGAGATTTGAATTGATCTGCATTCCAATAGTTCAAACGTTAGATCATGCCATTAGCAATGCCAAGGTCGTGGGTTTGATTCCCAGGGAATGCGTAAACTGATCAAATGTATACCTTGAATGCAATGTAAGTTGCTTTGTATAAAAGCGTTAAAAGCATAAATGTAAAAGTAATTGGGGCTTTTGCGTAGCTCGAAGCAATTAAATGTATATCTTGAATGCAATGTAAGTTGCTTTGGATAAAAGTGTCTCCTAAAGGTCATGGGTTTGATTCCCAGGTAAACAAGAATTGATGAAAAGTAAATGTGAATGCAATGTAAGTCACTTTTGGATAAAAGTGTTTGTTAAATGCAAAAAATGTAAATGTAATTGGGGCTTTCTTGTAACTCAAACAGTAGTAGGTCATGGGTTCAGTTCCCAGGGAAAGTAAGAGCTGTATGTATACATTGATTGCAGTGTAAGTTGCATTGGATAAAACTGTCTGCCAAATTACATAAATGTAAATATAATTGGGGCTTTCCTGTAGCCAAAACAGTAGTGCATGGCACTACCTACACCAAGGTCATGAGTTCGATTCCCAGGGAAAGCAAGAACTGAAAAAATGTAAATGTGAATGCAATGTAAGTCACTTTGCATTTTTAAAAGCATAAATGTAATTGGGCCAGTAAGTAACCACGTAACAATGACCTAGTAACTGGATAGCAACGCACTAAAATCACTCCTTAGAAACCTTAGAAACGGCATAGCAACATCCTTGCATCATGATGTTGAGTTTTGCACAGTCATCACTCACATTTTCTTGATTTAAATCTGAAATTACTGAAATTACTTAATGTTTTTTGTCATGTCAGGAAATGGGAGTGAACACAGCGGACCGCATGTGATATGACTTCTGATTCAATTCAGGCAATATGTGTATGTCTATACTGCAAGTGGAATATTTTGACAAAACTGAATGTTTCTTTGATAATCAAAGAAGCTGTTTCAACTGCTTTTTATATACTGTTTATGTGACTTTGAACTCATGCCACTCATCAAAACACTGCATTGAGAAGTTGACTTTGAACTTGAATAAACTGTCAGAAAGTCAACTTCAGATTCCATTGCTGATGCAACAATGTTGAGAACTGTATGCAAATGAGCTAACACTGCTCACACTCTTCACAGTTTAACTCATTAAAAATAAATGATTTCTGGTCACTTTTAATCACTGGCAATGTCAAGGCTCTCTTAGGTTTGGTTACCATGCTATAGTAATGCTTTTATGCATTTGCTAAATATTTTTATCTAAAGCAAACTACAATTTGTTTGGGGAATATATTAAATAAATATCACCGAGAATTGAACCCACGACCTTGGCATTGCTAACGCCACCAGTTTCGAAGAATTCAATAATGTGCAACATAAATTTTTTTTCTTTAATCTGAAGCTTGATCTTGACCCACAGATGAAAATGTTCTTAGATGCGTGCTGATGGATTTCAGTCTCCCGCTGGTTTGTGAACACATGTTGCTGGTGAAGTAAGCAGATTAAGCAGTGAACCTGACCCCAGGTGACAGGCTGTACTCGCAACCTGTGCACTGCAAAGCCTCGATACTTTATCTGTCCTCTGACTTCTTGTGGTTTTAAATGACTGCTTTCCATTGTGAGCATTTCAGAGAGTTCCAGAGAGAGAAAGGGAAAAATGAAACCGAACTGGTTTTTGGAATAATAGAAGTGGCGAGTGGCCATGCCATGCTCGTCTGTTTTAGAGAGCTGAATGGTGTTCCACGAGCGATGACAAGCTAAACACACACTCCCGATCTGACCTCTGTAATGGGTTGGGACACTGGAGAAGCCATCTTATTGGTCCGACACAAAGAGGTAGATTAAAAAGAGCAGAATGAGATGCCAACCACACCACAACCAAAAGACTCAGTGAACAATCGCCATCATGCTTTTGCGTAATGCTAGCTGCTTGAAAAGAACATAATTATAGTGAAATTAACATTATTTGATTCAACATTCATGTTTTGATGCACATATACAACCATTTTTTAGAAGAATATAATCGCACAAGAGCTCTTTCATTGGTTTTGGCACCAGCAGCACACTACTATATCTTCATCTTGATTCACTGAATGCCGTTTTTCAATGTGAATAACTTTGCGATTTGGTCTCTGATAAGACTGATAACACATTTTCCTGATAACCCTTTGCATTATATCTTTTCCAAAGAAAACTGCATTCCAAGAATGAAGCACTTACTGTATAAACAACATATAGACAGTCAAATCAAACACTGAGATGGTTTTTGAATTCCCCTTACAATTAAATTTTTCAAGACCCATATTTAACAGATTGACACTGCTTAAACATTCCTAAAAGAATGTTTTAGTAGATTAACCTATTAAGCAACTACTGCTGTAACACAAGTGCTGAGTCACGTCCACATCTAATACCGGTTTAGTCTATAATACATGAAATAAAATCATATCCAAGCTATTAATAAGAAAATAAAGTACTTTAATGTTCATGAATCTTTGCTTACACAGAAAGGATCAGATCAGAGAAATGTAGCTTTAGCTGCTCTGAAGAAAGCTTTTGAGCTGAGTGCACAAAAGTCATCACAAACAGATCTGAACAAACCATTTGTAGGAACCAAGAAACACATCAGGACATACTAGGCACACCAGCCTAGTATCCTACAGAAGACACAAATGTCCAACACACCTGTTAATAACTGAGAAACAGTTGAGGAATCAATGTGGCATTGATTTCTCATCTCCTTTGGACTTCATTTTCAGAAGGGTGATGACAAACATAAGGAGCATTACATCTGAAAGCAAACAGCTTTCCATGGGGAGAACAATGCACCTGTAGAGAAGTGCATTGGGCTTCAAAGACAGGCATATAAAAGAGGTTTGACAATTTGACACAACACACTGCCGAGGGCACCATTGTAAGATAAATTACATTAAAAGCATGTTGGGCAGCAAATGCAAATAGCAAAATCTTCATATTTTGCAGCGATCTTGTCAATATATATATATTTGTAGATTTCATCATAGTTATAAAACTTACTGTATGCACAATATATACATCGTATTTTCAAATCATATACTTAAGAGATATTAAGATGCACAAAACACACTGTAAACATATAATTTGGGCAGTACAAACAGTTGTAGTGTCAGATGTTTGAAATCTCCATTGGGTTCTTGTCCACCATTTCATGGTTGAGTTTTAAAGGAATCTCAATCTCTAACCTCTTCTTTTTCGGTTTTCTTTTCTTGCAGCAAATGTACGTCACCAACGACACAACGGTCAGAAACAATCCCAGGCAGGTAGCCGTCAGTGCAAGCAGTAATACTTGGTACTCGCCACACAGATTTGGCACTTGTTCACCCTTCCTCCCTTCCTTATCTGGAGGAAGCTCACCATGGTCAATATCTACACTTCTAGGCAACAAACTCTGAATGAGGGTCTCATTGCTGACTGTCTCATTCACAAACAGGTTGACCAGTACGGTAGAGTAGAGTTCTGGTTGACCGTGGTCTCTGACTTTGACCCACAAACTGTAGAGGCCTCGATTGCTCAAGGTTTTCCTCAAGGTGATGTTTCCTGTGTAGGGGTCGATGTCAAACGAACCTGGCTCTCCATCCGTTCTCTTGATGATGCTGTATGCAATAACTGCATTCATTCCAGTGTCCCGGTCCACTGCGTAAACCTCTGTAATGGATGTTCCTGGAAGCGTGTTGGGAAGCACCAACATGTACGACTGGTTGGACTGAGGGAAGAGAACAGTTGGAGGATTATCATTGACATCCAGGAGGAGAACAGTCACCATTGTGATGCAAGAAAGAGCAGGTTTGCCTCCATCAATTGCCTCGATCCAAACATAATACGTTCCCTGTTGCTCCCGGTCCAGAGAAGTCTTGGCTCGAAGTGCTCCTCGTCCAGTGTCAATCACGAAGATGTCGCTCCCATTAAGGATGGACAACGCCACCCAGCCATTTTCCCCAGCATCTGCATCTGTGACAGTAAGAACACCAATTTCCCCAAAACCTGGAAAGTTCTCCGGCACAAAGAAGGTGAAGTCCTTGTTGATGAACCTTGGACTGTTATCATTCCGATCCTGAACGGTGATAATCACAGTGGCGATTGACTCCTTTCTCGGCGTGCCACGGTCTACAGCTCGCACCATGAATCGGTACGTCTCCTTTTCCTCTCGGTCAAGAGAAGTGGACACTGTCAGTACTCCAGTTGACCTATCCAAGTCAAAAATGGCGGAAGCATCGGCACCAAGTAGGTAATAAACCTCGCCTCTGCTTTCACTGTCTGCATCGGTGGCTTGAAGCTGAGCGAGGAATGTATTTGGTGGGTTGTTCTCCTCCACTGTGATGTCAATGAAAGATTGCTTGAAAACTGGAGCGTTGTCGTTAACGTCCAACACATGGACCTTCACTACGGTGTTAACTACTAATCCATGAGAGTTACGTACCACAACAACCATTTCATAATCCTGTTGCTGTTCATAATCCAATAGCTCAGTAGTCTCAAGCAGATACTCGTTTTTAAACCTCTCATACGGTACAAGCCTAAATGGACCTGCACCTTCAAGAAGACACTCTATCTTCTGTTGTGGCTCTGTGTTTTTGATGGTAAAAAAAGCAATGGGTGAAAACGGTGGCTCTGATTCACTTAAACTCACAATTCCATCCTTCTCAGACGCAATGTAACGTGGGATAACCGCCGGAGGGCCAGAGAGCTGTTTGATGATGTGAATGGTAACCGTTGCAACTTCTGGAATACAAGTCGGCCCATTGGCCAGCACGATTAGTTTGTAGAGTTTTCCGGTGTTGTTGTCAATTTTCCCTGCTAGTTTAAGAACCCCAGTGTTTGTATCCAAATGAAACAGGTTTCTGCTTTCCTGGGTGACCCGTTCACTGAAGGTATATGTGATCAAAGCATTGGCTCCCTCATCTGGATCATAGGCTTGTAGACGAGCCAGTTGCATGCCCTTAGTTGCGTTTCCGTAAAGAGTAACATTCACTTGTGACTCTGTAAACTTGGGGCAGTTGTCGTTGACGTCCGTGATGATAATCCTCAAAGTCGCAGTGCCCAGAAGCGGCGGAGAGCCTCCGTCCTCAGCTATAATATCAGTCACATACTCAGCTTGCGTCTCCCTATCAAGAGATTCGGTAATGATGAGAAAGGGCGTCAATTCCCCGCCTTCGTTCTCCTCTACGTCTAATGTGAAAACTCCATAGTCATTAACAAGCCAGTATGTTTGAACACTGTGAATCCCGATGTCAGGATCCACTGCGGATTGCTCCACTGCAAACCTTGCATTAACGGGTGCGTTCTCCGGCACAGACACCCTGATTTCATCAACAGGGAAATGCGGGCGGTTGTCATTCACATCCTCGATAATGATTTTAATCTTAACCAGCTGAAAGTACTGTTGAGGAAGGATTAGCACGTCCAGAAAGATTGCGCAGCCCTGGCCCTCGTGGGACTCCGCGCATAGAGCCTCTCTGTCAATCTCCGCGGCAGATGTGAACAGCTCCCCCGTCGTGTTATTCAGATTCACATACTGCTGGCTGGTCGTCTTTAGCTCCAGATTGAATGAGCGAGGAGGACTGACGGAAAGATCCAATTTTAAGTCTGCACCGATAGCCCCTATGAGTGTCCCTTTAGGTAATCCTTCTTTTATCTTATAGATGAGGTGACTGAAATTTGACGAGCAGGAGAGGGGACTGGTGTACAAGAGGAGGATGAATAAACCCTGAAATAAATAACAGAAAAACTATTTAATAAGAAGCAACAGAAGAATAAGTAAAAAAAGCATCATGCTTTAAAAGTATATATGAAAATGGTCAAGGAAGCAATGTATATATTTACTGCATAAAAATTATGCATTAAGCACATCAAAAGCAGCTGGGTTTAACATTACTGTGTGTGTGCTGGGAAGATGGTTGGACGAAATCTACATCCACCCTTACTAATATGACAAAATATTTACCTAATTATTTACTGTGATAACCATAATTTCAGTCATAGCTTCTACAGTTATATTACTACAGCTATATGTATGTATATATATATATATATATATATATTTTAACCACCACAGTTTTACTTTAACAAAGGTATTTTGAATGGGACTGCAATGATTCTGCAAACAAAATCATAATACTATATGCTTTCACATTATTTTTATCAACACTTTATAATATCCTTGAATAATAGGTCATTAACATAAAACAATATCCAGAATGATTATACAATCCCACCAAATACTTATTAGACTTTGATTCATGTACATGTACCTATTTACATGAATCAATAAGTATTTGGATGAACTTGGATTAGACTATATAATAATTTTGGATTATATAATTTAAATATATTATGAAGAGTTACCAGTTGTTTACTGTTAAGAGAATTCGATGCCATGATAAATGCAGTTTTCTTGAGCTTAGGAAACTTACCCATAACTCTCCTTTGCTGTGAAGGCAGTTTCCTCTTTTAGTGTTCCACATGTTTCCCGTTCAGTGTTGGCGTCACAGGGAACGGGAGCGGGATGAGTTTACAGTAGCAGCCGCATTCTGAGCGCCGGTGAGCGGCTGAGTTCTCGCTCGCTGCCCGATGCGCGACTGAAGCGCTCTACTCATTCATCTGACAGACACGCTGCGGACACGCCCACCGCATGATAATGAGGGCTGGCGCGACCAACCAGTGTTGACGCAGAGCGAGGAGGCGTGTCTAGAATCACCTCATTTGCAAGTTAAATGTTTTTAGACGTTTAAATAGTTTTGGACTAAATGATTTATTTCTTGTGGTTAAGAAAACATGAGCATGACATGAATTATAATAATGCTGATAATACCTGTTGTATTTTCACTACATTTCTGAATGCATATAATTATGCAAATAATATTAATTACGTTTTCTCTACATTTTTGAATGAATATAAGTATGCTAAAAATAATAATAACAACTCCGTTTTCTCCACATTTCTTAATTTTTAATTATATTCTAGCTTTTGGTCACACTTTATATTAGGTGGCCTTAACTACTATGTACCTACATAAAAAAAATAAGTACAATGTACTTATTGTAGTCATATTGTATTGCAAAACACTTCTGCTGCTACTGAGGTGGGATACAGGTAAGGTTAGGGACAGGTTTGGTGGTATGGGTAGGTTTAAGGGTGGGTTAAGGTGTAAGGGATGGATCAACAGTGTAATTATAAATGTAATTACAGAAATTAATTACAGATGTAATTACATATAGGTATTTTTAAAAATATAAGTACAATGTAAAAACGTATGTACACAATAAGTGCATTGTACGAAATGATTAATTTAAATCTAAGTACATAGTACTTAAGGCCACCTAATATAAAGTGGGTCCTAGCTTTTCTTTTCCTATGCATAACTCTTAATACAGATTGCTTGTGGTTTTAAAAGTCACTTTGCATAAAAGTGGATACTAAATTATTTAACATAAATCTAAAGTATATGATTATGTACATACAGTGTTCACTAATAAAAATCTGGATTCAGCATAGAATACACTTCTTATCCAGAACTTTTTTGTCTGTAAACATTTCTTTAGAGATTAAAAAGTTAATCGGAAACCCTCATGAAATATACTTTAGATACATATGTGCATTAAAGCGTATGAGTAATTAGACTGTGCAGATGATCAGCATTGCAGTAACAAAACAATAATTTCCTGGTGGAAGAAAAGCAGAAGAGAGCAGATATGTGTTTGCAGCCCTGCGGTTGAGATTACATTAATCTCCCATTTACATAAAACTCACCAAAGCTGATAGTAAATATGACTCACTTTTGTCTCTGTCACACTTGCTGAACAATTACCAAACACTTGTTTATTTGCTGCGTCTTTTAAACCCCTTTTTCCTTTTTAACCTTTGCATTTCCATCGTTTGTCTTGCTTTCCAGAGCATTACTTGAGCTGATGATGTGAGGATTACAGAAGGAAGTATCTGAACCATCAGCATAACCTTCACCAGATCAACTGGTCTTAATCTGAGCGTTTCTAACCTCCTCGACAGATGCTGGCCGTGATTGAGAACATATTGACCATCTGACATCAGCAGAGTCACCACACACAAGCACATGAGCTTTAGCCCTGATTACGCACAATCCCATTTGAATAAGACTTTGCATCACATGATGCTTAAAATTGATACGTTTGTCTTTGGTTTTTGCCTTGCAGGTGGTAAAATGGGAGGAAAAACCTCACTGAACCATATCTAATCCAGAAAATAACAGACTTAAAGGTACTTGTTAGAAACCCCTCAGAACACCTTCACAGGTAACAAGGAATGTTCTGGCAAGGTTCTCTCAAAGTTAAGAACAGACGTTCTTACATTAACATTAAAAGAACGTTTGTTCAATGCTGTCTGTCTTTACTAATGTTCTCAAAACATTTGCACAAAAACGTTATGTATACATTGTTCATGGAACGTTTGATTCCTGAAACGTTTTAGTTGGATGTTCATCTAACAATTTTTATGTGTTACTACATTTCAGAACGTTCAGAGAAATTTTAAAAGTAACGTTCACTTAATGTTTACAGAATTGTAAAATGGAATGTTCGTACATATCCAAGAAAAAAATATTTAAAAAAATCTAAAAAACTGGATGTTTTGAAGGTTCAGAAAACATTCGGAAATAACTTTTTCATAACTAATAAAAATGACAAAAACCATAACAAAATTACTAAAACTTTTAAATTAAAATGTAAACGGAAAATACAAAAATAAAAATGAATTAAATAAAAAAAAATCTATAATAGTATCTCAATGATACTAAAACAACACTGACAAGGAAAGGTTCTCAAAATTATGAACAAAAGTTCTTCCAGTAACGTTAATAGAATTTTAGTTCAGCGCTCTTTTTTTACTAATGTTCTCAAAAAGATTGCACGACATTATGGAAAATTCTAAAATTCTAATTTTAAAATTTGTTATTCTAAAATGTTTTCATTGGATGTTCATATAATATTTTTTAAATGTTACTACTGTACATGTTTCAGAACATTCAGAGAACATTCAAAAGTAACATTCCCAAAATGTTTGCAAAATTCTAAAATGGAATGTTTCTTACCATTCATATGTATCCAAGAGAAAACGTTTTAAAAAACTGGACGTTTTGAATGTTACGAAACATTCAGAAATAATAATTTCATAACTAAATGGGAATGTTAGAAAAACGTTCTTAGAACATATTATTTGTTAGTTGGGTTAGTAACTGCATAGAAACACGTTTTGCACAGGTAAACGCCATTCAACTTTTCTGCAGAAATGTTGAAATCTTAGTTATTTATATTCTTATTTACTATTTCATCAGTATTATTTTTTAATTTTTACTAATTAATTATCTTGTGCTTCTCTGACAGTATGCAAAACTTCACAATACCAGAGTTTTTATAGATAACTAAAACCATAAAAAGATTTTCATTACTTGAAATAAAATAAATGTTAACTGAGTTAAATACAAAATACATTTTATTTCAGCTAGTTACCAATATATATATATATATATATATATATATATATATATATATATATATATATATATATATATATATATATATATATATACTAAAACAACTCAAACTAAAATACAATTAAAATTAATATAAAATTAATGTAACAAAATTACTAAAAATTGAACTAAAATTAAAAATGAATACAAAAATAAAAAATAGCTCAGTATTAAAAAAAATTAAAACAAAACAATAAACTGAAATTAAAAATAATTAGAATTCTTATAAAAAATTATGCTTTGTTAATTCATCCTTATGTCATTCCAAACTTGATTTTCTTTTTTTCATTGAAGAACATTTAAATAATTTGCGCTGGAAATCTTCCCTTCGCTGTAGTTCTCGAATCTCTTTCACATTCATGTACATTCAAATATGAAGCGCCAAGACATTCCATTCAAGGTTTGCAAACCAAGTCTTGTATTTACTACAGTATTTAAGAGTTTACACAATGTGCAAGTCATGAATAGTGGATTGTGAAATGATGTTGAAATCTCACCTTCACACATTACAACCACAAAGCAGAAATGAACTCAAATATCTGGATCTAATTCAGATTCACCTGAGCAAACAGCTCTTAAATAAATATTCCCTATAATTGGATTGGTTGTTGTTTTAGCTGCAGGCCAGGATACGTTCGTTCAGTCCGTTACAGAAAGTCTTGCAACACCAGATATCTGTTAATGCTCATCTGCCAGAAAACCTTTCATTTCAGATAATACAGGTTTTCAGACAACAAATAAATATGTTTATCAAAGGATGTGTTTAATAGAACCCTTAGGCCAGAAATAATTATATTTTAAGTTAACTGAAATTTAAAACATCTTATTTCAGCTAGTTTCCAAAGCAACATTTTTTTTGTTTAGTTTAACTTACTAAAATAACTCAACTAAAATTGAAATAGAATGAATAAAAACTATTTAGACAAAAAAAATAACAAAAAAAAGACAAAAACACAACAAATTGCTAAAAATGTAACTAAAATTAAAATGGAGAAAATGGGGATAAACAGAAAATGAAAGAAAAAGAAAAAAAAGAAAAAATGGGTGTTTACTAGAACCATTAGGCAAAAATTATTCAGTTAACTGAAATTAATTAATAAAAACAAACATTTTATTTCAGCGAGTAGCGGAAGCTTTCAGTTTTGTTTAACTTGATCTACTAAAATAACTAAAACTAAAATAAAATTAATTAAAAAAAACTACTTAGAAATTTAAAATAATAATAATAAAAAGAATAATAAAAATTACAAAAACATACAACAAAATTACTAAAACTTTAACTAAAAATTAAAATGGAAACAGCAAATAATAGTAATAGTATTTTGATACAAAAATATCCAAGTTCATCAAGATGCAGTTCTGAAAAAAAAAAAAAAAAAAATATCAATGAATATAACGTTGTTGTATTACAATAATGTGTGTTTACAAGAACCATTAGGCAAAAATGATTGTTTTCAATAAAAACTTTTATTTCAGCTAGTTGCCAAAGCAACATTTCTTTTCATGCCCACTGCTCCGGGTGTGTGTTCACGGTGTGTGTGTGTGTGTGCGTTTGTTCACTATTCACTGCTGTGTGTGTGCACTTGGATGGGTTAAATGCAGAGCACCAATTTCGAGTATGGGTCACCATACTTGACAATACGTCACGACTTTCACTTTCATTTAGTTAATTTCATTACTAAAATTACTAAAACTGAAATAAAATTAATAAAAATTATTCAGACATATAAAAAAAATCTAATAAAAATGACAAAACAGCATATCTCAATACTAAAATATAAAGTTTATAGTTTAATAAAGTTTATTAAGATGCAAAACAAAAGATACATTTATCAAAAGCATATAATAGTGTTGCTGTATTATAATAACATGCCATCAGGCAAAAAAAAAAAAAAAAAAATTCAGTTCTAATGACAAAATTTTGAACACATTTACACTTTGAAAACAACAAAAGTAACAATGGCAAGAATGAAACTGCTTCTTCTCTGTAAGAGTTTCTTTTGTCCTGAACTCGTTTCTTCAGCAGGTGTGACAGTCTGTGTGCGTCACGTAACTCTTACTGTAGGAAACTCGCTGTGTGTGTGTTTGCGCGAGGTTTCATGACGACATGCCTCGTGAGGTGTCACCTCCTCCAGTAAACCCAGAGACCTTCGTCTGAACAGGATTTTGGGTAAACGGAAGCGGGACGTTCCTCACTCTTCAGTCCCTCGGGGCTCATACAGTATGTGAGTTTACAGGAATCTGTCAATAGACAGTTTGTCAAGTACTTTTGAGGGCCATTTCAGAATATTGCAATATCTTAAAAGGGGTCAATGCATGCTCTTTTTTCGTAATTATTTATTATTATTATTATTATTATTATTATTATTATTAATATTATTATTATTTTTTTTTTTTTTTTTTTTTTTTTTTTTTTTTTTTGCTCTGAGGTTCACCTACACCAAATTAAATAAAAATGCATTTACAAATTAAATAAATGAACGGAAACATTTTTTTTTTTTTGCATTGTAATTATCTACACTGTCTCTGAGCCTTATAAAACAGGGATTTAAAAAAATTAAATAAATAAATGGTTTAAGGGGAAAAAATAAAGAATAAAAAACAAAAAATTCAATTGAATTAAATATTTTTCATATTTTCTGTTTTAATTTTAATTTGATATTTTCTCTGTTTTTGTTCTGTGTTTGTGTAATTTTTATTAGTTTTTTTATTTAATATGTCTGTATACTTTTTAAGTTTTAGTTTTTAGTTTAGTTATATTGTTATATATAGTTTTAATTCTTTTAATATTTTAACTTAAGCTAAATTAAAATTTTAGAAATTTTATTTCATTCAACGTTTATATTGTTTCAAGTTGTGAACACTTTTTAAAGCTTTTATTAGATTTTATTTTCATGTTTTTCATTTTTACAGTAGTTAAAGTTTTTGTTCTAGTCATCGGTTGTTTATTGAATTTTGAGATGTGGATGTTGCAATAGCTGCTAACTGTGCACTGTATGTCTTCAGTGAGTGAAGCTGTACTGAGTGACGGTGAGGATGCAGAACATCAGCTAATGAGTGAAGAGGATCTCAGAGCTTCAGCTGCAGGAACGAGACAGGTCAAATCGTCATTATGACACAAACATGCATGTGAAATTATGAAAAATAAATAATAATATGATTACAATTTCTGATAATTGGATAAGATGTAGCTCATAAAATGTAGTAATATATGTAGGGTTATTATAGTTAACTTAAACTAAAAACTAAAAATTGTTACTTGAAATTAGATAAATGAAAATAAAATGAAAAATATATATTAAAAAAACTAAACTTATTTTATTTCAGCTTGTTGCCAACAGCTTAATTTAACTTTAAGTATGAAAATAACTACATCTAAATAAACTAAAACCAATAAATACAAATAATAATAATAAAAAAAAAAAACACTAGACATACAAAAAATAATAAAAATGACAAAATATATTACATATCAGGGTTATTATAGTTAACTAAAACTAAAACCATATAAATACTTTCATTACTTGAACTAAAATAAACATTACGAAATTTAGGAAAAATTTAGGGAAAAAATATTTTATTTCAGCTTGTTACCAAGGCAGCATTTCTCATTTTTGTTTAGTTTAACTTTAAGTATGAAAATAACTTTAACTTAATAAACTAAAACTAATAAATAAAAATGAATACAAACTATGTACTAAATAGACATAAAAAACTAATAGATATGATAAAATATAGTATAAATCAGAGTCATTATAGTAAACCATAAAAACATTTTCATTTCTTGGAATAAAATAGACGTTTACCGAAATAAAAAAAAAATATAATAAATAAAAAACTTTTGGGGGAAAAACTTTTATTTTAGCTATTTGCCAACCAGCATTTCTTATTTTAATTTAGTTTAACTTGAAGTAACTAAAATAAAAACTTTAAAAAATATATAATAAAAATAAGATAATAATAATAATAATAATAATAATAATAATAAAATAAAAATCACAAAAATCACAACAAATGTTTGTTATCTGAAATAACTAAAAATTAAATTTTAACTATAATTAAAGTAAAAAGAGCAAGTATAAAAATAAAATCAAATTCAAAAATTAACTCTAAATGTAAACTAATATGTAGCCTAAACATTAACTGTAATATGATATTAGAAATAATACAAAAATGCCGGTATATATTGAAATAGTGCTTACACATATTGAATGATTATCATAGTCATCTCAATAACACTATGTGGTACTTTAAAGTACTGTTTGCTATTGCTGAGATGAAAATGAAATCTGCATCGACTGCATTTGCACATTTTCATCAGCCGTATGCTTTTATTTATTCAGAAAATGAGACGTGGGCATGTGGGCCGCTCTTCTGTTTGCTGTGTGTGTGAGAGAGTGTGTGTTTGATCTCATTTAATGGTGGCTTAAGGACACAGAGATGCTGCTGTACGTTGGAAACTGATTGCCAGTAAATGCAGCGAATGTTGCGTTAGATTTCAGGCCAGATGTCACGATACTTCGTGCTCCAGTTTAATTAAAGCGCCTTTAAGCTACATTGATAGCAGAGCTCAGAACTTATGAGAAACTCATCCCAGGACGATCCGCAGGAACCAGGCGAGAATAACAAATATGTTTTAGACTCATTTCACATCCATAAAAAGAGAATGAACTCCATGTACGTCAGAACCTACTTCAGAATGCAGGACGCTAAAGCTTTGCTGATGGAAAAACAAAGCCTGCTGAACAACTAAAAGATGAAACAAAAGCTGAAAATGAAAAGAAAAGAAGTTTTACCCCTACATATACATCAAAAGAGAAAAAATGTTTCAGTGTTATTTTAGTATTTTAGTTTTATTCTTATATTATTCTTAAATCTGTTTTCATTTTAAAATTTTCATTTTAAAGTTTTAGCAATTTTGTTGATTTTGTTATTTTTATTAGTTTTGTTTTTTAAATTTTAAGTTACTTTTAAGTTACTTTTAAGTTTGTTACATTTAAGTTACTTTTTTTTAGTTATTTTAGCAAATCATGTTCAACTAAATGTTTGCCTTGCTAAACAAAGTTAAAGTGCCAGTAATTTTGTTTTTGTCATTTTTTTTTTCCAAATTTTTGAATTATTTTTCTTTTTATATTTTCAATTAGAATTTTAGTTAAAGTTTTAGTAATGTTGTGTTTTTGTCATTTTTATGTTTTTTTTTTTTTACATATTTTAAATGTTTTAAATTGTATATTTTTAAATAATTTGTTAACGTTTTATTTTTAATTTGATTTTTGTTTATCTACTTTTCATTTTTTTTATTTTATTCAATTTTAGTTTTAGTTAAACTAAATATTTAACTTGATGTGCTAAATCAAGTTAAAGGTTTAGTAATTTTGTTGTTTTGACATTTTTATTCATTTTTGTTTTTTACAATTTAAATTTATATATTTTTTTACATTTTTTTATTTAATTTTTTATTTAGTTTTTGTTTTAGTTATTTTAGCACTTGAAAATATTATTATTTTTATTACTATTGTTATTATTATTATTATTATTATTATTATTATTATTGTTATTGTTTCAGTTTTAGTTATCTATAATAACCCTGACCTGGACACCTGTTTTGGGATTTCTGGGAAAACCTTTGCAACGTTTGACCTGAAAAATATGAAGAGTTTCAGTGCTATTGTTATCAGTAGAGACAACATGCCTTATTGCTTTCCCTTCGCTCTCGCTGTGTAACACACTCTGTTCTCTCTCTCTCTCTCTCTCACACACACACACACACACACACACACACATGCATATCACGCTGTTAAATGGGCCATTAATTTCACACATCATACAGCACGAGTTGCATTAGCTCACGACTGAGCTGGATGTGTTATTTAAGTCTGTGAAACATTAATGTAGCAGCACTTATGCATGAGCTGTGTCTTAAATGCATTTTTCAGTGTGGCATTTTAAAGCCATGTGACCTAATGAGCCAGAAACACCTGATGCAACCCAGAGTATTTGTACAGGTGTCACACTTACAGTACAGATGTGTCTGTGATTCATCAGAGCAAACGTCTGTATCTGCATTCAGATGCTGCAGGATCCCAGCGCATCTAGTGCATTGATTTTATTGGGAAATTTAATTTATTTAGTAAATTGGTTTTGTTGGGGGATTTATTTATTTACTTACTTACTACATTTATTTTATTGTGGGGAGGGAGGTTTCTTTAGTACATGTATTTATTTATTTATTTACTAGATTTATTTTATTGTGGGGCAGGGGGTTTGTTTGTTTATTTATTTGTTTATTTAGGTAATTTATTTTATGGGATGGGATACATACATTTATTTTACTGGGGGATTTATTTGTTTAGAAAATGTATTCTATTGGGAAGATTTATTTATGCATTTATTTAGGGGGATTTATTCAGTACATGTATTTGTTTATTTATTTATTTAGTACATAATATATACACTCACCGGCCACTGTATTAGGTACACCTGTTCAATTGCTTGGTAACACAAATTGCTAATCAGCCAATCACATGACAGCAACTCAATGCATTTAGGCATCTAGATGTGGTGAAGATGACTTGCTGAAGTTCAAACCGAGCATCAGAATGGGGAAGAAAGGGGATTTAAGTGACTTTGAACGTGGAATGGTTGTTGGTGCCAGACGGGCCGGTCTGAGTATTTCAAAAACTGCTGATCTACTGGGATTTTCACGCACAACCATCTCTAGGGTTTACAGAGAATGGTCCAAAAAAGAGAAAATATCCAGTGAGCGGCAGCTGTGTGGACGAAAATGCCTTGTTGATGTCAGAGATCAGAGGAGAATGGGCAGACTGGTTAGAGATGATAGAAAGGCAACAGTAACTCAAATAACCGCTCATTACAACCAAGGTGTGCCAGAATAGATCCCCCACACCATTACACCACCACCACCAGCCTGAAGCCGTAGGGATACAAGGCAGGATGATCCAGGTGCTGTCGTGTCTGTACGCACAGAATCGGAGGCCTACCAATCTGAATGTCTCACAAAATCGAGACTCATCAGACCTTGGCAAAACGTTGCCTGGTCTGATGAGTCTCGATTTCTGCTGCGACATTCAGATGGTAGGGTCAGAATTTGGCGTAAAGAACACGAAAGCATGGATCCATCCTGCCTTGTATCTACGGTTCAGGCTGGTGGTGGTGGTGTAATGGTGTGGGGGATATTTTCTTGGCACACTTTGGGCCCCTTAGTACCAATTGAGCATCGTTTAAACACCACAGCCTACCTGAGTATTGTTGCTGACCACGTCCATCCCTTTATGACTACAGTGCACCCATCTTCTGATGGTTACTTCCAGCAGGATAATGCACCGTGTCACAAAGCTCAAATCATCTCAGACTGGTTTCTTGAACATGACAATGAGTTCACTTTACTCGAATGACCTCCACAGTCACCAGATCTCAATCCAATAGAGCACCTTTGAGATGTGGTGGAACGGGAGATTCACATCATGGATGTGCAGCCGACAAATCTGCAGCAACTGCGTGATGATATCATGTCAATATGGACCAAAATCTCTGAGGAATGTTTCCAACACCTTGTTGAATCTATGCCACGAAGAATTAAGGAAGTTCTGAAGGCAAAAGGGGGGTATTTATTTGTAGTTATTTGTAAATTTATTATGCTGTTTTTTTTTTTTTAATATATATACATTTTTAACATTAATATCTGTGTCCAGACACATTTTGACTACAAATATTCTTGATTTTGTACTTCTGTAAAACTTGATCTACTCTCGAAAGGCAAAAACAAGCGAATACTAGTAGGTTTCACGTTGAGAGCGTTGAAGGGTTACCTCTGTCGTCTGATTGTGAAACTGCTTGTGTGGCACAAAAACACGAGGGGAATGTTTTGGCACTATTACAAAAGCTGAATTAATCCTGGTTTATATACTGTACGCACCACTGCTACCATGGGTGTCCTGCATAGTGATTTTACTATAGTATCCAGTACATTTCACCTCAGTTATGCAAGTAAAGCCTGACTGAAATAGAGTGACATGTTGAACTGTTTCTGTTGTGTAAGTGTGTGTTTTATGAGACTGATGACTCAGACTCTCTTTCTCTCTGCAGTGCGGTGGGTGGATCTGGAATGCAGCTCCGCATTAATAATCGCTGTATTGTTTTCTTTTATTTGTTGATTAATATGAAATATCATGAGAATGGAACGCTGTGTCGAAGCTGCGCGTCATCGCGGAGAGTTCAAGGGCCAATCAGCTTTAAGCGGTTTTATTTTTATTAATTAATTAATTTATTTTTGAGGCAAAACACTGCATGCAATAAATGTATTCGCCTTATTTATATAACATTCTATTCTTTAAAAAAAATTTTTTAAGGTAAAACCATGCATATGAAAACTTTCACCATATGTAAGGTTTTATTTTATTTTATTTTATTTTAATTTATTTATTTATTTATTTATTTATTTATGTATGTTTGTCTTTTGCCCTTTGACTAGTTTCCAACTTATGGAGTGATAAAAAGAAAAATCCAAAATCCTTTACCCCTAATATGAATCTGGCTTTATCAAATGTTCAGATTTATGTTCTAGGAATTTATGCAACTTATTGGATATTCAAATAGATAACATTTACATGACATTTCAGGAAAAAAACTTGTAATACAAAACAATAAATTATGTATGTAATGTATGTAATATTTATGTTTGGCCTGTGAAGAAATTATAACCACCAGTAAATATCTTAAATGATATAAAAACATAAACCATTCATGGCTTAATAGTGTTAATAATAAATGTATATTTTATGAAATGTTTATGCAAATTTATAATAGATTTATGATAATACATATTTATAATATATAATTTTCATAAACAACAAAACAATTGTCTTAATATATTTAATAATATGTAATCATTATGATGGTGCTATCGATTAGTGAAACTTTTTATCCTATTCGCCTTAAAATATTTATTTAGTATATTTATTTAGTTAGTTATAAATATATTATGATAATTTAAACATTTCATAAAACTTGCCATAAATAATACGTTTCATAATACAAAACAACTGTCTTAATATACTGTGATTAATCAACTGGGGAATATGGTGATTTATTAGTGAAACTATTCACCTTATGTTATTTTATTGAATACTGTATCCAATAATCATTTCCACAGCTTATATTATGTGACTCATTATTGAATAGGGCTACAAATATTGTGTTTTAGGCAATAATTAATTAAAAATGAGAATTGCCAGTAACCATGTTTGTTTGATAAGATATCTCATACACTGCCATCATCTGGTGAAAGACGGAAACACATTGAGTTTCACATGTGAGCACGTGGTTCTCTTTAATTATAAAACAACAGTATTCATTCATGATCAACAACCACACAGACTTCGATTCATGCATTATTATATAGCTTTCAATTAGATTGACCTCTGATCAGACAAATTACAAAAACATGAACATACAAATGACAGATATAACGCGATATCTGCGCACGATAAACAGCTGCTGTCACATCATTGGCTACAAACAGCGCATCGCAATCTACACACGTCGCAACAGACAACGTTACTACGTACATTTCATATAACTTTAAGATTTGGACAGCGAGTTTTTTGCATTTTCAATTTTCATAGATGCCTACAGACCGACCAACCGACTAATTTGCATACCTCATACATAAGTACGTACATAAAAAATAAATATTTTAACAAAAATAGCACAGGTCAAATATAACATCTAAGCATTACAGTACTTAATTTCTCCTGAGTCCCATGTATTTGGATATTTTTAACAGGAAGAGCATTTAGTGAGTGGATATATTTGACATTTATGTACAAAATGTAAAAAGAAGATAAAGAAAAAAAGAAATTGCATAATGCATGATTTTTAAAAGAATTTTAAAAAGCTCTAAGTGGACATTTAGCACCATATATGCATCAGATGAACATTTCGGGGCAAAGATCAGCAAACTGTGTCTCCAAGGCACTTCAGAATCCGAACAAAAAATACATTTATTTCTGAAATATTGGCATGATTTATGAGTGTATCTTTTTTTTTTTCTTTGTAAAAGTACATGTGAGCGTAAACATTGCACTTCACAGAATGATTTTAAAAAACCCTCTTTGAACTCGGGCTCGTCCAGGATCCATCTGGTCTAGAGGGGTTAAACGCAGCATAACAGAAGTGCAGCATCCAGACGCTGGAGGTATCGGGCGGGAATCTCTCCAGCTTGATGTTTGGAGGAGAGATTCCCGGCTGTGTGGAGGCCCATCAGATGCATCTCCACACGAACACACTGAGAGACAGAGAGACGCATTAATAACAGTTCAGACAGACTGACGGACTGACGGACAGATGGATGTCAACTCACCTACAGTCGTTGCCTCCTACACTTATCACGTATTTGTCATCATAAGAGAAGCGGATGTTGGTCACGTGAGCAGAGTGGCCGAAGTAACGCTTGTGTTTGGCCTGTGAAGAAATGCAAACCGTCAGTAAAAATATCAAATGCTTTAAAAATAAACCCTTCAAGGCTTAAGGGATAACATAGTTCAATAATAAAGTGTTAATATGATTAATTATAATAAGGGTGAATAATAAAGGGTTAATATATTTAAAAATAATAAAGGTTAATAATAAGGTGTTAATATAGTTCATAATAATAAAGGGTTAACATGGTTAATAATAAAGGGTTAATAATAAGGCTAAATAATAAAATATTAATATGGTTAATAATAAGGGTTAATTATAAAGGGTAAATAAGTTTAAAATTTATGGATTAATAATAAGGGTTAATATGGGTAATAACAAAGGTTAATAATAAAGGGCTAATATGGTTAATAATAATAAAGGTTAACAATAATGATTAGTATGGTTAATAATAAAGGTTAATAAGGGTTAATAATAAATGGTTACTATGGTTAATTATAATAAGGTTAATAATAAAGGGCTAATATGGTTAATAATAATAAAGGTTAACAATAAGGGTTAATAATAAAGGGTTACTATGGTTAATTATAATAAGGTTAATAATAAAGGGCTAATATGGTCAATAATAAAGGGTTACTATAGTTAATAATAATAAGGTTAATAATAAAGGGCTAATATGGTTAATAATAATAAAGGTTAACAATAAGGGTTAATAATAAAGGGTTACTATGGTTAATTATAATAAGGTTAATAATAAAGGGCTAATATGGTCAATAATAAAGGGTTACTATGGTTAATAATAATAATAAGGTTAATAATAAAGGGCTAATATGGTTAATAATAATAAGGTTAATAATAAAGGGTTAATATGGGTAATAATAAAGGTTAACAATAAGGATTAGTATGGTTAATATTAAACGTTAACAATAAGGGTTAATAATAAAGGGTTAACATGGTTATTAATAATAAGGGTTAATAATAAAGAGTTAATATGGTTTTATATTAATAAGGCTTAATGTTGTTAATAATAAGGGTTAATAATAAAGTTTCAATATGGTTAATTATAAAAATGGTTCATAATAAGAGTTACTAACGGTTAATTATATATGAAATGGCTAAATCGATTTCATAAAATAACTTTATAGTAATGTTTCATTTATTAATGTAAACTACGTTAGTTAACATGAACTAACAATGAAAAATACTTCTAAAACATTTCTTTATCTCAATTAATATTAATTTCAACATTTACTAATGTATTATTGAAATCAAATGTTGTATCTGTTTATATTATTAAATTAACCTGAACTGAGATGATCTAACAATGAGCAGCTGTATTTTTATTAACTTTATTAACAAAGATTAATAAATGCTGAAACAGTTTTATTGCTGATTGTTAATGCTATTGCATTGAATTTTTCAATTTAATCAGTGATAAAAATTCTAAAATTCTTCTGAGACATTTTTGAAAATATATTTTAATATATATTTTATTTAAAATTGCACATTCTATTAATGTTTTATACTAAAAAAAATTCTTACACAAGTCACAAATTGGTTTCTCTTCACCTTTCAATAAATATGAAGAAGTCTTGAATGTCCAATTCGACATCTTGTATATACTAAACCTTATGTAAAATGTTACCGTAACTTCATATTTCAAGTGTTCACATGAGTTTGAATGTTACATCCAACTTTCTCCACACACATACAGAATACTCATGTAAAGCGATTTACACTATATAGCAAATCTCTACTGCCATATTTTTATTGTTCAAAATGTTACTATATTATCAGTCAGCTTTGCTAAATGCGACTATAGGGCATGAAGATATTACAATATTATAAACATTATGATTTTTTATTATGTTTATATGTTTTTTTTAGTTGCTTTGAAAATATGTGGAATGTGAAAAACGCTATAGAAATAAATCTGACTTGAGTCACGGCTGACTTACAAATTTCTCAGAGCAGGGGAAGTCGAAGAGCTTCACGAGTCCAAAATCATCTCCGGTGACGACGTTGAGCCCAGCGTGAGAAACACAGGCGCAGTTGACGTCTGCCTTCTCTGCGTTACGCGGCCAGATGCCCAGAACCTCATCACCCAGAACACTGTACAGGAGAAACAGCTTTACTACAGGACACTGACTATGTTTCTGAGGACATTTTACTGCACAGATCTGTGTCCTCACCTGGTCCAGGTCGCCCAGGTGATCCGGTCAATCAGGGCTTGCTCTGCGACGATCTTCCCGCTGGGAACCTCATGAACCTGACGCTTATATGAACCGGTAGAGACCTGCACACAAAGTTTAAATTATAGCTGTCTATCAGTGTTATTTACACAGACTACATTCACACTAAATCACAATTATTGCAAGATGCAATTTGAACTGAATCAACTGAACTAAACTGAACTGAATAATGTCTTCTGTAATGCTGCTTATAGATGTATATACACATACATACATGTATATTTATACATTGTTGTAAACAGTGAGGCTTAATGAAATATTTTTAATTGAAATTAATTTTAGTGTCAACCTTCATATATCAAAATTTACTTCAAAATGTAGGGGCAAGAAAATACATGTCCAATCTTACAGTATCCTACATTTAAGCTAAATGACCATGGACCACAAAACCAGTCATAAGTGTCAATTGTTCATATGAAATATGATCATATGAAATCTGAATAAATAAGTTTTCCATTGATGTATGGTTTGTTAGGATAGGACAACATTTGGCTGAGATACAACTATTTGAAAATCTGGAATCTGAGGGTGCAAAAAAACTCAAAATATTGAGAAAATCGCTTTTAAAGATGTCCAAATGAAGTTCTTAACAATGCATATTACTAATCAAAAATTAAGTTTTGATATATTTACGGTAGGAAATTTACAAAATATCTTCATGGAACAAGATCTTTACTTAATGTCCTGATGATTTTTGGCATAAAATGAAAAATCAATAATTTTGACCCATACAATGTATTTTTGGCTATTGCTACAAATATACCTGTGCTACTGAAGACTGGTTTTGTGCTCCAGGGTCACAAATGTGAATGGAATAGCCTAATAGAGATCAAACTAGATTTTCAATCCTCCATTTAAAATGTGAAATGAAAGTTTATTGTAGAGAAACAGGAATGTATAAAAAAAAAATAGCTGGCTACAAATAAGACAGAGACAAAGTTCAACAAATAAAGTTTTTCTTCAAATGTGACATGAATAATTTTTTTCAGATTGAAATACATGGACAGCAAAATATGTATAAAGCACCATATAAATAAAGGTGACCTGACATGTTTTCAGGGACCAAGTGAAGGTGTATATGTCTGTTTTTAACTGTTCTAAAGAACTGTACAGGAAACAAAAAAAAAAACTTCCAGTGTTTTCACATGCGTTTTAGCTAATAACTTTTAAGCCAATGTTTTTAAACAAAATATTTTTGTTGACCTAAACTCCATGCAACACCCTTTCTTTGTGCAAAATGTGCATGCACAAAAACATAATTTGTGTGCATCATGAAGAAATATTTTGGTGTATTACATCAGAGGTGTGTATAAATAAAAAGGGCAGCATGTTATCAAAATGATCGATTTCTGATTATTTAGTCCTCAACGTGTTTTCTGAATGATTTGTACCTCGATGTATTTGCTGTCGGCAGAGAAGTCCAGCTGGATCACAAATCCAGGAATGTCTTTGCAGTAGCCGATCCGGTTGAGAGACGGACCCATAGTCAGATCGTAGAAATCGACAGCGCACTCCACCGAGCCGACGGCCAGCAGCCGGTTATCAGAGCTGAACCTGTGTCAGAAACACCACTTGAGAACCTAAATGCTTTTATGATCATGTGTTTTGTTGTGTCTCTTCTGACCGTATGTCCTGGATAGCCACGCTGCGGTCTCTCTTCTTGCCCCATACGGTCAGTGAATTCACCAGCAGCACGATAAACTCCCCGTTCTCCATCCCGATGGACACCATCTCACCGTTCGGACTGTACGCTGTGCACTTCGCTGGATGACCCAGACTGACTTTGTTCAGGAGTTTCTGGAAGACAAAAAATTATTAACCCTAATTTTTATTTTTATTTCTTGACTTCATCGGCATGGTTTTGCCACTTACTATGTCAACACAAAAAAAGTCATGAACATGATTCAAAAAGGTAAAATGGTCTTGAAAAAAACAGTCACACTTGTACTGACCACGGCTAAAATGACTACACTGGAAATGAATGGGAAGCGAATTTCATCTAGTGGAAGCGTTTGGTACTGCAGCCAAGCTAAACCTTACTGAAAGCTTTTTTGTGATATCAACCTCAAATTTATAACTTGTTTAGATTTTCTCACAGCTTTAGAGTAAAACATGTTTTGGAAAATATGTATTTTTATATAAAATTTGAAAAAAAGTATTTTTGGGCATTTTTCATAAGAATACATTTCTACAGTATCTTTAAAATATATATATATATTTTTTTGTTTTTGTTTTTGTTTTTTTTTACTTTTTTTTTTTTTTTTACTTTTTTCACATCAGCAATACGATTTACGACAGTATAAGTTGGAAATGTAATTTTTAAGGTCTATGCTCAAAAAGTGGTTAACAGGTAAAAAATTGATAACTACTGCATAAATATGTACCATCCCCTATCCCTTAAAATGACAAAATTTAAAATAAAAAAACATTATCAAACAAATTTATTACATTCATTTCACTGAAGTAAAAAATAAAAATTAAATAACTGTTTTCTGTGTGAATATATTGTAAAATCTAATTTATTCTTGTGATCAAAGCACAATTTTAGGCACTCCAGTCTTCAGTGTCACATGATTCTTCAGAAATCATTCTAATATGCTGATTCTGATCATCATCAATGTTCAAAACAGTTTATATTTTTGTGTAAACTGTGATACATTAGATTTTTCAGGATTCACAGATGAACAAAGTTCAAAAGAACAGCATTTATTTGAAATTGAAATCTTTTGTAACATTATAAATGTCTTAACTCTCACCTTTGATTATTACTAATTTTATCATCTATTTGCCCCTAAACTTTTGAACAGTAGTGTAAACTCCCCTCCTCTCACTCTACTTCTCACAACCGCTCACCTTATCGGCCAGGTCCCAGATGCGGATGGTTCCATCATCGCTGGCGGAAATGAAGACGTCTTTGGAGGGGTGTGTGGCCAGACCCCAGATGCGCCCCTGTGTGTGTCCGTTTATCATGGTGTTGGAGGCGGCGTTCTTCTCTCCAACCTCAATGATCTCGCCATCCTTCGTTCCCACCAAGATCTTTCCCTGCCATCCAATAAACAAACATCTTACCACTGTCTTTCTACTGAACTTACACTTGAAATCAGTGCTTATGAAGCATGACTGACCTTTCCTCTGCACACAGATCTGACCGTCTCGACAGGAAGTCCCGTCTCCAGCTGAAACGCTCTGCATCTCTTCATTTCCTGATCCCACAGTTTCACAGCGCCGCCTTCTTTAGTCCTGCACATATATATAATATACACATTAATGAGGAAATGACTGACGCTCATTTTTTGTGGGCAAATAGTATAACTTTAAGAAAAAGCTTAACTTAAAAATATTTAAATATTGTATACTAACTGTACACTATATTCAAAAGTTCAGGGTGTTTAATTTTTTAAGAAATTAATACTTTTATGCATTGAATTGATCAAAAGTGACATTTAAGACATTCATAATGATACAAAATAATTCTATTTCAAATAAATGCTTTTCTTTTGAACTTCTTATTCATCAAAGTCTCCTGAAAAAAAATATTATATATATACACTGCCCTCCAAAAGTTTGGAAACACCCCTGGCAAAGTGTGGTTTTGGATGATATCAGCATAAATCCTTATCATTTTTTTTTTGGTGCAAATACAGTACATTAAAGTAACTTGACATTATATTGAAGACCAGCAATAATAATTTTCATTTTGATTACATAATAAAGGCAATATATACATGTGAAAGTCAGACATGCCCCTTTGCCAGCTGTGATGCCTGGTTACTGGTTTAAACTTGGCCCAGGTTTTTAAAAGATTTTTGGGTCAGCACACCTTAATAGCTTCAACAATTGATTGCCAATTAAGTTTAGAAATTCAATGAACCTATTTTATGAATGAGCTGTAATAGCTGCTAATGGTGGATATTTTGATGAATCGAAAATTTTAATATTTTCTATGTATAAACTGTTTATATAATAAAATATGTTTTCGTTGTTTGTGTTGTCCCTTATCAGTGCAAAATTATCACAAATTAAAAAGGATTCATGCCAATATTGTCCAAAACCCCACTTTTCTAGGGCGTTTCCAAACTTTTGGAGGGCAGTGTGTATATATATATATATATATATATATATATATATATATATATCATGGTTCCCACAAAAATTCAACACTGATGATAAAAATAAATGTTCCTTGAGCATCAAAAAATATTTCTATTTCAAATAAACGCTATTCTTTTGAACTTTCTATTCATCAGAGACTCCTTAAAGATAAAAATAAAATAAATTAAATTTAAAAATGAAAAAAAAAATTCACACTGTTGATAAAAATAAATTTCACAGAAATCACAGAAATAAATTACATTTTTAAAAGACATTCATATAGAAAACATCTATTATAAATAGTAATAATATTTCACATTTTTTACTGTATTTATAATCAAATAAATGTAGCCATGGTGAGTAGAAGAGACTTCTTTAAAAAATCTTGAAGTTTGATTCAAGGTGTAAGAATATTTTTCTTTATGGTCAAAACAATTTATGATTTGTAAAAACCATATGAAACTGACATATCAGCATGTGTGTGTTGTAGAGCTGGACTCACGGTTTCTCTTTGCCTCCGGTCACTATGAGTCCGTCTCTGAGTGTGGTGTACATGGTGAACACTGGTCCTGTATGAGCTTTAGCCACCACACGCACCAGAAAATGCTCCCGCCACACGTACACGTCACCGTTTATGGCCCCAGTGAACGTCAGGTTATTCTGCCAGACAAAACACACAAGAGAAAATCATCATTTCATATGCACATATAGGTATGAGACATAACATATAGTAGTCTTATTCTTATTTTATTTATTTAGTGCTTTAGATAATACAGATTTTTCAAAGCAGCTTCACATTAATAAAACAGGAAAATAACAGTGTTAATTTTGTAAAATTTATCAATTATGAAAAAAACAATCTGCACTGTAAAAAAAGATAATAGTGCCAGTAAGCTCAATTTAGTTAAATGTTATTTCCATAAATAAATAAATATATATATATATACACACAATGTATAAATAAATATATTATAATGTATAAATAAATATATTAAATATATATAACAGTATATTGCTAATTATGATATATATTACTATAGATTAAATATATTATATTATATTATATTACAGTTTTTATTGTCAGAAGAAACATTTGAGACAGTAGCCTATTTTTAAATAGGTATCTGTATTTATTAGTGTAAACTAAAATTACAACCATAAAAACCCATATGTGTTACTTGAAATAAAATAATAATAAAAAACAACTTAATTTCAGTTAGTTGCCAAGGCAACATTCCTCATATTCAATTCATTTAACAATTAATTAAAATTAATAGAAACTCTAGAGACATTAAAAAAAATGACAACAACACATAACAAAATGATAATAAACTTTAATAAAAATTTACATTGAATTGAATTAAAATGAAAATGGGAAATATAAAGATTAAACTCATTCAAAATATTAAATAAAAACTGTATCTCAATGATACTACAATAATACAGTATTTACAATATTTTTTCACTGAAGAAAAGAGAATTCTATGCATCTGAATCACTAATCTGTCACCATTTTGCTTGCGAGCAACACAATTAACCCCAGATTGCACCATGGGAAATGTTCCCGTAATTAGTATACTGCAAAATCAGCTAAATAAGCATCAATGAAAGACTCACGGCTCCAAATGCTACAGAGAGCATGGTCTGCATGCGTCCGTCCTCCACCGCTCCGATCACTCCTTTCTTATAGAGAAGAGAGCCTCCAACCAGCGTCCAGAACTTGATGTGTTTGATTCCCACCGACACAAACTGAGTGTCTGAGTCGGGCCTGAACTCCACCACGAAGATCCGGTCTGTGTGACCGCCTTTACTGCAAACCCTAGAGCCTGAGATCACACCATTAAAGCTTTAATAACAGCGTCTGAATTTGCTGAACTGCCAATACCTGTTTCTTACTAACTCCAGGGTGCTGATTCCACAAATAGTGTCTGTTTTGCTCAAACATCAGTCTCTCACAAAATAAGATGTGCACTTTATAGCATTTTTGCTTTTGACTATGGAAGCTTAGTACCACCACGGAATAAAAAAATTTAAAAGGTAAATTTAATTGTCATTTTTTGAAAATGTTTTTAAAAACCATATCCAACCAATATGAAAAAAAAAAAAGTAATCACAAATTTTTATCTTTTTTTTCTCTGAAAAAACTCGCAATTCCAAGAAAAAAGTCAGAATTGCGAGATTTAAACTCACAATTGTGAGAAAAAAATCTTAACTGCCAGATAAAAAGTGGCAATTTTCTTTTTTAATAATATTTTAATAAACTTGTGTTTATGTACAGTTGTTTTTACATTAAATGGAGTATTTGAAATATTTGCTCCTTTGCAGATTATAAGTCAAATGGTCCACTTTTCAATACTTCCTTTTGTCAATAATACTCAAGCTTTTGACATTTGACTGCTTTTGTTAATTTGATAAGTGCAATAAAGGTGATGCATACATATATAATTTGAAAAATAATTATTTTGTGAACACTGCACGTGATGGAAAGTTTTATTGATATTTTTGAATTTTTGAGCATCATCAGATTAGCTATTGTTAGGCCTTTTTTTGCAAATCAGCATTTTTTTCACATGCAGGGCTACTTTAAGTATATATTTAGTTAAAACATAGCATTGATCACTGGTTTTCACTCACCTTCCTGCCATCTCCACAAAGTGATGGTGTGCTCCGGATCCACTCCCACAGACAGAAGCAGTTTCCCTGTGGCGCTGAAGTTAACGTATCCGATCCCTTTAGCATGAGAGCAACGCAGTACTGACAGTGTCTGTTTGCTCATGGCGTCCCACACGTGAATGGATGGCGCCAGGCCTACAGACACACAGACACAGACCAACATCACATTACGAACGTCAATACTCACAGCTGAAGGACAGATAGTGCCTCCCAAACTGCTCCTTTCAGCACAAGATAAATCAAATCCATTAGGTTTATTAGAAGACATTGATTATGCAAATGTTGTGGGTTATTTATTTTAATAAACAGTGTTGGGAAGCTAATATGAACCTTGCTTAAACTAGTTGCACTGCAGTAAAGATGCATTTAGGAAAAAGTAGCAAGCTAAATTACAAGCTATTAACAAGAAGCAGTTAACTATGCTATTTAAAGGGGGATTATATAACTTATAATTTAAGCAGAGCTGTATTTTTCTGGCACAAAAACAGTGAGTTTTTAATTTTTTGTTTTTTTTGAACAGACAAATTTACACTAAATGCAACAAATGCAATAAATGCATAGATAAATGCATGAATTAATGCTTAAAAGCAGAAGTAAATGCATATAAATAACTGCACAAGTAAATGCAAAAATAAATTCACTAAATGCATAAATCAACAAATAAATACTCTAAATACATGAATAAATGCATACATAAATGCATATGAATAACTGCATAAACACATGTAAAAATAAATGCACTAAATGCATAGATAAATAATAAGTTATAAGATAAATTAGAAGTACTAATAAACAGCCAATATGTTAATAATAGGCATGCTAATAAGCAACTAGTATATAGTGAGAATTGGTCCCTATACTAAAGTGTTACCAAAAATGCATACAAATAACTGCATAAATAAATGCAAAAATAAATGCACTAAATGCATAGAAAAAATGCATATATAAATGCAAGATTGAATGCACTAAATGCATAAATGCATGAAAGCATAAATGGATGAATAAATAAATACATAAATGTATTAATAATGCATATAAATAACTATATAAATAAATGCAGTAAATGTACAGATGAATGCATATATTCATAAATGCACTACATGCATAGAAAAATGCATAAATAAATGCATATAAATAACTGCATAAATGCATAAATAAATAAATGAGTTGAAAACATTGTGATGAAAAGCAGCATGGAATTAAACATTCATCATAAGTCATCATATTCATCAAAGCTAATCTAATTTGAAAACAATATAGTTGTACAACATAGTGTAAAAAAAAATGTTGTTAGTGTCACTACTTTTAGTTAGTCACTCCCCAACACTGTTAAAGAAGCAGCAGGATGAGTTTGGGATGGCTATTATGAGCTCGTAATGACAGTCCTCAGGGTTTTTAACATGACAGAGCAAACACACGCCGCAGGCATGTCAATTTTAGATATGTATTCTAGCGCTGAGGGAGGGAATGGGACATCATGACTCTGATATGATGACAGAAATTCAAGCCAATCTGCTGCATGATGCTTCATGCAAACATGAGAATGTGTTCTTCACAGCGGTGGTCTTTACTGAAACTGGGACATAAACCATGAGGGAAATGAGAGGATTGATTGATATAGACTAGAGTAAATGATTTTAATCTGAAATCTGTGGCAACCAACTTTAAGACCCTAATGAGCCACAGACAGATGTTATTCGATCAAACGTGATATTAAAGATTGATTAACTAAAGAAAAATTCAAGGTTCAATACAAACAGAAGCAAATAAATTAATTTAAACTTTAGTTTCTGAAAGTTTTTTTAACCAGAGCTGTATTTTTTCTGGTGCAAAAACAATGAGTATTTTTAAATGAAATTCTGAACAGACAAATTTACACTAAATGCAACAATAAATGCACTAAATGCATAGATAAATGCATAAAAACATAAATTGCTAGATAAATAAATGCAAAATTAAATGCACTAAATACAAGGATAAATGCATGAATTAATTCATACAAGCAAAAATGAATGAATAAATAAGTACACATAAATGCCAAATAAACCAAATAAAATAATTTCAACTTTAGTTTGAAAAAAAAAAACATGCAAAAATTGTGCATAATTGAGCACATAATTGAGCACTTACATGCACTTACAGTTCAAGTCAGTTAGGGTTTAAAAACAGAAACGTGTTTGCATTTATATTAATTATTCTGTTCAGAAAAACGTCTCGGTTACGTATGTAACCCTCGTTCCCTGAAGGAGGGAACGGAGACGTCACGTCGGATGACCGACGAAATTGGGATCTCGCCAGAGAGACCAATCCACTTCGAGTGTAACTAAACGAGCCAATGGACATTGGCATGCGATTATTGCATCCAGCTGCCGCTGATCACAGTGTGAGCATAAGAGGCAGCTGATGCACCGCATCAATTATGTTTTCGCTGAGGAGCCGAGCCGGCGACCCGGCAGCTCAGCGGTGGTACAGCAACTGTGGCGACGGGACGTGACGTCTCCGTTCCCTCCTTCAGGGAACGAGGGTTACATACGTAACCGAGACGTTCCCCTTTCAGTCGGTCACTCCGAGTCACGTCGGATGACCGACGAAATTGGGATCCCTACCAAAGCGCCACAGGAGCTGCCCCTTCCAGTGCCCTGTGTAGGGCTCCTGACCCTTCCTATAAGGCAGACGATAGGACCGGGCTCTACACAGAGAAGGTCAACTACTGGTGTTCCTTGAGCAACCCAAACAGTAGGACTAGGATAACACTGGGAAGCGTGCCCTTCCACTTGGAAGAGGCACACTGCGGAGTCACCTCCTCCCAGAGGGGGTTAAGTGACATTCAAACATGTGAAGTAACCCCGAAGGGCCTATTGCACATGGAAGTCTCTGAGATGGCTCAGGCTGCATCTTTAGAGATGGCAGAACGTGGTCCGCAAGGGGAAACACGGCTCTAATAAGAATACCGTGGAATACACATATGGGATCCCGACAGGGTCTCTCATATGGGCACTAGCCTCGCACCAGATTTCAAGAATTCATTGGCTGAAGGCCTGGCGCCGGACGCCCCGCCGCGTCCGGACGCCGGAGTGCTGGAGGACTCAACAGGGTTTGCCTGGTTAAGGAACTCTCTGGAGAATTAGGCGTAAGGACGCCGCAAGCCGACTCTGAGCCGGCCCTCTCAGTGCCACTAACCGTTTGAGGTGAGAACACAGGAGGAAACCGGTTCGACACGTAGGCTATAAAACCTAGCGAACGTGTTGGGAGTCGCCCAACCCGCAGCTCTACAGATGTCTGCTAGCGAGGCACCACGAGCCAGCGCCCAGGACGATGCGACACCCCTAGTGGAGTGAGCACGCAACCTGAGCAGGCAGGGCACACCTTGTGCTTCATAGGCCAAGGTGATGGCATCCACTATCCAGTGGGCCATCCTCTGCTTGGAGACAGCCTTCCCCTTCTGCTGTCCTCCGTAACAGACAAAGAGCTGTTCTGAGGTCCTGAAGCTCTGAGTTCTATCCACGTACTGACGCAGTGCGCGTACAGGACAGAGCAAAGCTAGGGCTGGGTCTGCCTCCTCCAGGGGCAGCGCTTGCAGGCTCACTACCTGGTCCCTGAAGGGCGTGGTAGGAACCTTGGGCACATAGCCGGGCCGGGGCCTCAGTGTTGCACTGGAGTCAGCCGGCCCAAACTCAAGGCACGACTCGTCGACCGAAAATGCCTGCAGGTCCCCCACCCTCTTGATTGAGGCCAATGCAGTCAGGAGTAGGGTTTTCATAGAAAGAAACTTCAACTCGACTGACTGCAATGGCTCAAAGGGGGCAGTTTGTAGGGCTCTTAGCACCAAAGCCAAATCCCAAGAGGGAAGGGAGGGAGGCCTCGGAGGATTTAACCTCCTGGCCCCCCTAAGAAACCTGACGACCAGATCGTGCTTCCCCACCGACCTCCCCTCTATGGGGTCGTGGTGGGCAGAAATAGCAGCAACATATACCTTAAGGGTGGAGGGGGACAGCCTACGCTCCAACCCTTGTTGCAAAAAAGGAAAGCACGGCTCTGATTGAACATCTCCGGGGGTCCTCCTGGTAAGAGGAACACCATTCGACGAACAGGTTCCACTTCAGCGCATAGGCCCGTCTTGTGGACGGTGCTCGTGCTGAAGCGATAGTGAGCGCTACCTCCTGGGGCAGGTCACCTAGAACCTCCGCGTCCCATCCAGGGACCACACATGAAGTTTCCACAAGTCTGGACGCGGGTGCCAGAGGGTGCCCCGTCTCTGAGAAAGCAGATCCTTCCTCAGAGGAATCGGCCAGGGAGGGGCTGTCGCGAGGAGCATGAGTTCCGGGAACCAGGTCCTGTTGGGCCAATATGGAGCCACTAACAGGACCTGCTCCTCGTCCTCCCTGATCTTGCACAGCGTCTGTGCTAGCAGGCTCACTGGGGGAAACGCATACTTGCGCAAGCCCTGGGGCCAGCTGTGTGCCAGTGCATCCGTGCCAAGCGTTGCCTCGGACAGGGAGTAGAACCACTGGCAGCGGGTGGTTTCCGGAGATGCAAACAGGTCTACCTGAGCAACTCCGAACCGACTCCAATCAGCTGGACCGCCTGGGGATGGAGTCTCCACTCCCCAGGAAGTGCCGCTCGAGACAGCTCGTCGGCCGCCTGATTGAACACTCCGGGGATGTGGATGGCACGAAGGGACCTCAGATGCTTCTGACTCCAGAGGAGGAGGTGGCGGGCGAGTTGCGACATGCGACGGGAGCGCAAACCGCCTTGCCGGTTGATATACGCAACGGTCGCAGTGTTGTCCGTACGGACCAGAACGTCCCTGCCCCGAAGGCGCCCTCTGAGGCGGCACAGGGCAAGACGTACTGCCAGCAACTCGAGGCAATTGATATGCCAACGCAAAAGGGGGCCCGTCCAAACCCCTGATACTGCGTGCCCGTTGTACGTGGCACCCCAGCCGGTGGCTGAGGCATCCGTGAATACCACAGCATGCCTGGATACCTGCTCCAGGGGCACTCCTGCCCGAAGGAACGAGGGATCTGACCACGGGCTGAAGGTCTTGCGGCAGGCCGGTGTAATCTGAACCCGGTGAGTACCGCGTTTCCACGCCCACCTCGGGATTCGGCCATGGAGCCAGTGCTGAAGCGGTCTCATATGGAGCAGACCGAGCGGAACTATGGCCGCAGCTGCAGCCATATGCCCCAGGAGCCTCTGAAAGAGTTTCAGTGGGACCGCTGTCCTGCCTGATAAAGTCTTGAGGCAGTTCAGCACCGACTGAGCACGTTCCTGGGTGAGGCGTGCTGTCTGGTTGACCGAATCCAACTCCATGCCGAGAAAAGAGATCCTCTGCGTTGGCACGAGTTTGCTCTTTTCCCAATTGACCCGAAGGCCCAACTGGCTGAGGTGCCTGAGCACCAGGTCCCTGTGTGCGCACAACAGCTCTCGAGACTGTGCAATTATGAGCCAGTCGTCGAGGTAGTTGAGAATGCGCACACCCTGTTCTCTCAGGGGAACAAGGGCCGCCTCTGCGACTTTGGTGAAGACACGAGGCGAGAGGGACAGCCCGAAGGGCAGAACCTTGTACTGATATGCCCGACCTTCGAACGCGAATCGCAGGAATGGCCTGTGCCGCGGAAGAATCGAAACATGAAAGTACGCGTCCTTCAGGTCGATCGCTGCAAACCAATCTAGGGGACGGACGCATCCAAAAATGCGTTTCTGCGTCAACATCTTGAACGGCATCTTGTGAAGTGCACGGTTCAAAACTCGCAGATCCAAGATCGGTCGTAACCCACCGCTTTTCTTGGGCACAATGAAGTAAGGGCTGTAAAACCCCGACCTCATATCGGCTGGAGGGACCGGCTCTATTGCATCCTTCGCCAGTAGGACTGCAATCTCCGCGAGCAAGACAGGGGCATCGACGGCTTTGACTGAAATGAACCGGATGCCCCTGAACTTGGGGGGACGCCGGGCGAACTGAATCGCATAGCCGAGTCTGATGGTCCGCAGGAGCCACCGGGACGGGCTGGGGAGCGCTAACCAGGCTCCGAGAGACCGCACCAGTGGAACCAACGGGGCCACCGACGCGCCCGCGGTGGGGCAGCGAGGTGGAACACAGGGACCGGCCCCAGGGCCTGTGACGGCCTGGCCTGTGACGGCAGGGGGCGGGGTCTGGGTGTGTAGTGTAGCACTCACCTGATTTCTCCTCGCGTGGGAGGAGACACAGGAACCCGGCTTGAGGCTTGTGACAGCCCGGCGTTTGACGACTTGAAGCGGGGAATGGAGTGCTACTGCCCTTACCTGGTTCCACGAATGGGCAGGAGGGGTGCTCTTGGGCAACCACCTGCTGCCTGCTGGCGAAAGAGGAGGAGGGAAGCGATCCTGTGATGCACGGATCACCACTCTCCTCCTCTTGAGACCCAGAGATTGAGGAAACCGCTCTTTTACTGATGTTTTGGGTACCGCTGGCTGCTGGGCCAGCGGCGGAACAAAAACAAACTGAAACACAGGATTCTCCACCCGGCCCTCCACCGGGGGAGGGAGTGGTGCGGTCACCATCTCCCGAAGAGCAGTCTCCTCCATCTCTGGGTCGCCCGTCTCAGGGCCTCTTGCACTTGCGCTTGCCGCCAGGTTTGGCGGGGGCCTGGACGGGCTGGGCGTCCTGCCTGCGACCGGCTCCACGACGCGGCCTGGTGGAAGGCTGCTGCGGCTGCGCGGGAGCGGGGGCGGCCGCAGGGGGGCGCCCACGGCGACGAGCAGGCTGAGTGGCTGCAGCCGGAGTGGAAGCAGCAGGTTTCCTCCGGCGCATGATGTGTTTGATCGCCTCAGTCTGCTTCTGGGCTGCCGAGAACTGCTGGGCAAAGCTCTCGACAGCGTCGCCGAAAAGGCCGGTCTGTGACACGGGAGCATTCAGGAACTGTACCTTTTCCAGCTCTCTCATGTCAGCAAGACACAGCCAGAGATGGCGCTCCTGGACCACTAACGTGGACATCGCACGACCCAGAGACTGTGCGGTCACCTTCGTCGCTCGTAGCGCGAGGTCCGTCGCAGCACGCAGCTCATGTAGAACCGCCAGGTCGTGACCACCCTCGTGCAGGTCTTTCAGTGCTTTGGCCTGGTGGACCTGCAGCAACGCCATAGCGTGGAGGGCGGAAGCCGCCTCCCCACAGGCTCTATAAGCACTGCCAGTTAGACCTGACGAATACTTAGAGGCCCGTGAGGGGAGACACGGATCACCCCGCAGGGTGGAAGCGGCTGTTGGACATAGTTGCATGGCCACAGACCGCTCCACCGAGGGGATGCCCGCATACCCCAAAGCGGCTCCACCATCGAGGGTGGTGAGAGCGGAAGAACTACAAGATTTGTTTCGGGCAGTGAAAGGTGCCCTCCACGATCTTGTCAGCTCCTCGTGCACTTCCGGGAAGAATGGCACCGGAGGGGGGCACTGAGAACCAGCGCAACCCCCACCGAGAAACCACTCGTCCAGCCTCGAAGGATCGGGACGCGGTGGTGGATTCCACACGAGCCCGACATTCTCGGCGGCCCGGGAAGCATGGCCGTCATCTCTGGGTCTGGCTCGGACAACGCTACCACACCCGAAGGGGGCAGCGCAGCCGAGTCGTCATCCCCGGAGAGAGAGGGCCCGCCCTCCGATGCAGTGATCGACATCTGGTCTTCAGGGGGACCACCGAAGGAGACGCCTGGTGCACCCCGAGCAGAGGGCCCAGCACGCTCCTGCGGCAGCTCCACCGGCTGCGGAGTGCTTGAGGGGCGAGGAGCTCCACTTGGGGAAGCCCTCACCGTAATCCTCAGATCACCTCTGCCCCCACCGGACCCAGCGGCGCGCACGCTGGACCGCGGCAGAGGCAGAGGGACTCTGCCATGTTTGACATAGCGGAGTCTAAGACGCAACTCCGAGATGGTCATGTCCCCACAAGAAGAACATGAGCCATCCACGAAAGCCTCCTCAGCGTGCTGAATGCCCAGACACGTGAGGCAGCAATCGTGACCGTCCTGAGGCGCCAGGAAGCGACCACAGCCAGAAACGCACGGGTGATAAGACATCTTTAAAAAGACGCGATCACCCGTGTACTCTCTTAGAGAAATTTGCTCTTAGAAATGCTCTTTTTTGAGGTGCTGAAGCACGCAGGGGAGCTTGGCCACCGCACACTCCAAGTGTGGCTGCCAGCGGGAAGACGATTCTGCTCTCCCGGACACCGTGACCACCGCTGCTGCACCGTAACGCCCGCACTCGATCAGGAACACTTCTTGGGAAAGGGAGCAGTAGCTTCACTACTACCGCTCGGCTCCGAAGCGAAAGGATAATTGATGCGGTGCATCAGCTGCCTCTTATGCTCACACTGTGATCAGCGGCAGCTGGATGCAATAATCGCATGCCAATGTCCATTGGCTCGTTTAGTTACACTCGAAGTGGATTGGTCTCTCTGGCGAGATCCCAATTTCGTCGGTCATCCGACGTGACTCGGAGTGACCGACTGAAAGGGGAATGTTATTTAAGATGTAATATTTTAGTTTCTTTTACTCTGTTGCTACTCTTTATGTTCATAAAAGAATCTTTGAATATTTTTTTTATTGTTCATAAAAGAAGTCTCTTCTGTTCACCAAAGCAGCATTTATTTGATTAAAAATAAAGCAAAAACAGTAATATTGTGATTTTTGTTTTTACATTTACAATAACTGTTTTCTATGTGAATATATTTTAAAATGTAATTTATTCCTGTGTTCAAAGCTGAATTTTCAGCATCATTACTCCAGTCTTCAGTGTCACGTGATCCTTCAGAAGTCCAATTCTAATCAGATTCTTTGATTGCTATTTATACTGCATTATTTTAGTTTGTTGTTATTATTATTATTATTATTATGTTATATTAAAATATGTTATTATATACTTATTATTAGATGATTATTTACTTCATTATTGCATTAAAATTATATTTACATATTATGTAAGTTATTCTTATTTAGTTTATTGTTCTAAATGGATAAATCCTTGTGCACATCATATGGTGGTTACCATGTCAACTGGTAAAGTGTTACAGGATAACACAAAATCTCATATTAGCATTGCAAACTGAACATTGAATCTAAATTCACATCTATGGAACTCAAGTGTTGAACTTGTGTTGAACCCAGATCATTGCTTTAAAGTAGAAATGCATGCTTTAGCTCTAGTTTGGAGCCCAAAAAAAACACTGTCCTGGATTTCTGGAGTCAAGCACAAAAGGTCAGTGAGACAAACTGAAGTCAGATGGCAGGAGGTTCTGCTGTCCTACCTGGCAGATCGGTGATGTCGCCTGTGTGGTGGTGTGTTGGATGAGAGGATGAGACAGTGATCAACAAAAATGAGAGAAGCCAAAGCAGAATTACGTGCGAGATTCAAATTATTTGCAAAAATCACAAGCAGGCTTGTTATTAACACAAAACCAAGCAGTGCAGCTGAAAGAAGCAACATAAAAGTTGACATGAGCAAATGAAAATGATTCAGAAGGGAAAAATTACATTGATTTGCATTAGGAAATGTGTGTTGAGGACAGTTTGCTCATTAGCACACTTACCGATCTGACCGGTGGCGATGATGTTGAGATATTTGGGATGTTGATTAACAGTCAGACAAAGAATGTCATCAGTGTGCTCCAGATAAAAGCTCTGAGTTCCTGCAAATCACAAACTACTTTAATTCTCCAATCCGTGTTAAACAGCATGCATGCAGTTCCTATGAGCTCATATTAAGAAAAGACTACATGTACTTCTAAAAAACTGTCACACTGCAATATTATTTTAGAAAGCAGCAAAACAATTCTCTTATACACTGCTTCGAAAGCTTTGGGTCAGTCAGAGTAAGATTTTTAAATGTTTTTGAAAGTCTTTTCTGCTCAACAAGGCTGCATTTATTTGATTAAAAATACAGTAAAAACAGTCAAATATTATTACAATTTAAAATATCTATGTGAATACATAGTACAATGTAATTTATTGCTGTGATCAAAGCTGAATTTTCAGCATCATTACTCCAGTCTTCAGTGTCACATGATCCTTCAGAAATCATTCTAATATGCTGATTTGCTGCTCAAGAAACATTTCTGATTATTATCAATGTTGAAAACAGCTGAGCTACTTTAAATTTTTGTGGAAACTGATACATTTTATTTTTCAGGATTTCAGGAAAGAACAGCATTTATTGGAAATAGAAATCTTTTGCAACATTATAAATGTCTTTACTGCCACTTTTGATCAATTTAATGCATCCTTGCTAAATAAAAAATGTAATTTCTTGTAAACTTTTTAAACTTTTGAATGGTAGTGTATGTTCCATACGTTATTATATACGTAAACTTAACCTTATATACGTAAACTTTAACCTTAACAATTCATATTATATGCTTTATTACTGAAATACTTTTGACAAAAAACTCATTTAAAAATATAATGAAGTACACATTTTAATAATAATTTTCAAATATGTCATAACTATATAAAAATGTACTGAGTATAATATAATAAAATACACATTTGATTAATCATTTTTAAATATGTTGTATCTAAAGCTGGTTTAGTTCATTGAACTTTTTCCACTTCTTTTTGAAACAGATGTGCAGCTTCCTCTGCAGCCTGTAGAGGTCAGCAGCACCTCGTGTCTGATCTGGAATCAGATTCATCTCAGAAGACACGCCCACAAACTCATTTCATGCATAAAGTCAAACTTTACTTTTTTAAAGTCTTTAAAACATCTAGTTGTGTTTTTCCTCCATATTTGCCACATGTTGAGGACTGTACCAGCAGAGAGGTTCTGAATAACAGCAGCGGCGGCCGTGTGGAAGATGATGTCTGCTCCATCATTGAGGTAGTGAAGGTTGTTTCGACAATCAAAGCCCCTGTAGCCAAACACGTGATCCAGAGACAGTTCCTACAAACACACACAGACATCAACACACACACACACACACACTGACAAAATACTGACTCTTCATGAGCTCATAAGCGGCTGACCTCCACAATCTTCTTCTTCTTTGTGATGTTGTTCTTCACCAGTTTGTCAGGTAACGGTGTGGCTCGACTCACCGGAGGCCTGCAGGAAACCAATAATGATATTTTAAACACTGTCACTGCAAAAAATGAGTTTATTTCTCAGTATTTTTGTCGTCTTCCATTACAAATATCTAAATTGTCCTAAATCAAGATACATTTACCTGAGATGCAAAATGACCTTCTTAAGTCTTGTTTTCTAATACATGTATCAAAATGAAGTGAGTTTTTGCTTAAAACAAGAACAAATACCTGCCAGTGGGATCAGACAAATCTACTTAATTCAAAGGAAAAACAAGATTATTTTTCTGACCTCACATATTTTTCTTGTTTTTAAGCACTTCATTTTTCATACATTTTTCAGAAACCAGACTTTGTATACAAGTTATTTTTTGACCAAAGTACATTTATCTTGATTTAAGAATTTTTCAATATTTGTAATGGAAAACATGACAAAAATGCTAAGAATAAAATACTTTTTTGTGTCTTGTTTTCTAGTAAATGTAACAAAATAAAGTGAGGTTTTGATTAAAACAAGAACAAATATCTGCCAGTGGGGTCAGAAAAATCTATTTAATTCTTTTTTTTTTTAAATTAATTAATTAATTAATTTTTATTTATACATTTACATACATTTACATGTTTATTTTGATCCCATTTGGCAGATATTTTTCTTGTTTTAAGCATAAACTCACTTCATTTTGATATATTTTTTAGAAAACAAGCAAAACAAATACGTAATTAACCTAAGAAGGAAAAACTACTAAGAAGGAAAATGATTTTTTTTGCAGTGATCATCTTTATTCAGTTGTGTGGTTTTTTGTTACCGCTCATCCACCAGGATCTCCTTCTGTTGTTGGTGCGGCTTCACGCCTGTCATTTGTCTTATACTGACAGCGTAGATCTTCGTCGTGTAATCCATGTTCTTTTCCCGAGCAACGTCACTATCATACCCTAAACACAAACATTAGTTAAATAAAATTTAAAAATGTAAAATTAAATCAAAAGTTTTAAATTTAAAATTAAAATTTATATTTAAATTTTAAATTATATTTAAAATGTTAATTTAAAATTTAAAATTAGTCACAAACAAAAACATTACCTCCATCCTCTTCAGCGTCGTCGTCTGATTCCTCGCTGTCCACGGCTTTGCTCTCGCGTGGACCAATCCCCTCTCTCGCCCAGATCATGAGAGCGGTGTCGGCCCCGCCCACCGACAGCAGCATCGCGTCGTCATTGGACCATCGTACGTTTGTCACATTAGCACTGTGAGCCACGTACTTTTTAAACTTGGCAAACTGACCCTGTGTGAAATTAAAAAAAGCATCAAGGACTTAATGCATAAACCTCTGGTTTTATGTAAGACTTGTATAAGAGCGTTCAAGTGTTTTTGTTTTTTTCTAAGAAATTAATTTTTTTATTCAAAACGCATTAATTGGTATTAATTGGACAGCTTTTGCCACTTTTATGTTACATAAATAGATAAAAACAATACATATTAAAAAATATTAAATAAATATTAAAAATATTAAAATAATGCTGTTCTTTTGAACTTTCTATTCATCAAAAATAGAAATTTGGGTAAAAATGTATTGCGGTTTCCACAAAAATATTAAGTAGTTTTCAACATTGATTATAGTAATACATTTTAAATAAAATAAAAATGTTTCTTGAGCAGCAAATCAGCATATTAGAATGATTTCTGAAAGATCATATGACACTGAAGACTGGAGTAATGATGCTGAAGATTCAGATTTGATCACAGGAATAAATTACATTTTACAACATATTCCAACAGAAAACAGCTATTCTGAATTGTAATAATATTACACAACATAACTGTTTTTACTGTGTTTTTGATCAAATAAATGCAGCCTTAGAGAACATAACAGACTTGTTTCTGAAGCATAAAAAATTTCACGGCCCCTAAAGGTTTTAACAGTAGTGGATATGAATATATGATGTGATTTTGCTGCTGTCAGACCTTGCAGGGGAAGCTGAAGAGCTTGACAAAGCCAAAGTCGTCTCCAGTGGCCAGCAGCTTCTTGTCTTTGGTAAGTGAAGAGGCGTTGACGAAACTGAGCGTCGGCCAGATGCCCTCACAGGTGGGACCCAGCACAGACGTCCATGTGGCCCATTCCATCTTCTCAAACTGAACACACGAGCACACAGTTATGCAGTGATAATGCTGGAGTTGATGATATATATGGCTGTGTCTTGTTTCTTTACCTCTAAACTGCTGATAGTTTGTCGTCTTCCACGTGGAGCTTCAAAAAATAGCTGCTCTTTGGCACCAGTGTTGACTTGAAGCAGTTTTCCTGCATTAATACACACACAAATATTTTATTATGTCCTTGTGCATTTGTTTTTTTAATTTGCTAATGATGGATTTCTGCAGGTGCTAATGTTCTTAAAGTAAAATGACCCTTTCAATTTACTGCAAAAAATACATGACTTAAAAAATATACAAATTCTATAACTGTAAGTATAAAAAGGATGCTATTTCCTAATAAAAAAATAATTAAAGCTACAGCTGGCCAAATAATTATTATAATTATGGAATTATCAAATAATTTCCCTTCAACTGTATTTAAATTGTAACGCTTAAGGATTAATTAATCACATGTAGAGAGACATTAACATGCATATTATTGCATTATTATTGCATATATATTTGTGTTTTCTGTATGTCTGGATTACCGCGGATGTCCCAGTCCACATGTGTGATACAGCTGGACGCTCCTTTACAGATTCCCACCCGCTTACTGGTCAGAACATTATAAATGTCCACAAATGAGTCGTGGGAGGCCACCGCAAGGTATTTTCCAGCATCTTCAAGATACATATAAAAAAAAAAACTAATAAAAAAATTATATTACATGTTTTATAAAAGTTTTACATGATGAAATACATTTAATATTTATGCATGTATTAGTTTATTTCACTAATACATATATACTGCAAATATATTATACAATTATACAAATGTATATATAAAATTAGATTATTTTATTAGCATAAATTTGTATATATATATATATATATATATATATATATATATATATATATATATATATATATATATATATATATATATATATATATATATATATATATATTAGGGGTGGAATGATACATGTATTCGTACTGAACCTTCACAGTACAGACATCTCGGTTCGGTGTATGAGGCCTTACAGCGAATACAGGCAATACGCCCCCAATCCAGAAGGGGGCGCCCGCGGTAATGCAACGCTGTTTGATAACCGCCAGCAGAAGAACAGCGAATGCCATGAGCTGCGCAATTGAAAACAAAGCCCCTAGACAGTGACTGACAAAGGAGTATACTTTAAAGGCTTGCGCACTCAACTGTTTGCAAAATGGAGCTTTGTGCTCGTGTATCCTACCTCTCTCATTCGGCACAAATCCAAATATTCCATAATATTTCCATATTTGCGATGTAACGTATCTGAATGCTAAACTATTATTTATTATGTAAATGATAGGCTTTGTACTTCAGTCGCGTTCCAACAGTGACACAGAGGCGGGCGCACTGATGTTTGGTTCACTGTATTTTATTTTGATAAAGTACCAACTGTGCTTTCAAGTTAGCAATGCTGGAACTGATATGTTTTGTGTGTGTGTGTGTGTGTGTGTGTGTGTGTGTGTGTGTGTGTGTGCGCTCCGACGCGATCACTTCAACTGTTTCCTTATACCAGCAGAATCAGAAAGCAGAAAAATAAAGAAAACATAAGATGTCGCTTTCTGCCATTTGAGTTTCCTTTCTGTGAACAAATTAAGCGTCACAAAAATTAACTGAAAAACTCAGCATATATAGGCTACGTTCCGTGTCGCACTTTTTTCCCCCTTGTTTATCTGTAAACTAAATCAAAAATATTTCAAGAATTTATTCCTTGTATGTATATATGTACTGCAGATTTTATATATATAACATAATGTAATAATATTGAGTATTTCCACATCTAGGTGTAAAAAATTGTAATTTGTACTACTGTCTGTTCAAAATAAATGAAAAGAAACCGAGCATAGTAGATTTGTTTTTTTTTTCCTGTTGTACCGAAATAGTATCGAACCGTGACCCCCGAACCGTGACAGCTGTGTACCGTTCCACCCCTAATATATATATATATATATATAAAACTTTATATATTATATATAATATATATAATATAAATTACAAAATATAAAAATAATGCAAAATATATTTACAAATCTATTTCATTACATGTATATATAAAATTATTATTTAATTATTATAATTTTCTCAATATATATAAATATTTGGGCTGCAATTAAATTAAATTAAATAATTACATGATGTACCAATTAATTAAGCAAATTAACTGCACATCAATTTTGGCTATATATATATATATATATATATATATATATATATTTATATATATATATATATATTTATATATATAGCCAAAATTGATGTGCAGTTAATTTGCTTAATTAATTGGTACATCATGTAATTATTTAATTTAATTTAATAATTTATTTTATTTTTGGGCTTAAAAAATCTCTAACTTGGCAGCAGACCAAATTTGTGGTTAAAGCTTATGAGATAAATTAAGCTCTGGAGCTACAAAACTACATGAGGTCTTGTTAGCATTGCATAATGAATCAGGAAAAACAAACACATACCAGGTTTACTGTAATACATGATGTTTATAACTACATCCAAACATAGCTTTCTATTGGGAATTTGTATTTTAAATAGCATATGTATTATCAGCCTATTTTAATACTTAAAACTGCCGCCCATGCCAGACGGTTACCTTTAGAGAACCTGATGTCAGAGATGGTCTCCTTCCTGTGGTGAAAGGTCACCATGTCCTCCAGCGTGTCTGCATTCACCACCAGGAAGCTGCCGTCATTTAGACCCACCGCTAAGGCTTTTCCGTCTGGCGAGAAGGCACAGCATCGACCACCTACAAACACACACATACACCAAATCTGTGTGTGATTTTATGTGTTTTATGTATTCTAATATATGTTTGTATGTTTCTCAGGAGATATTCATTCTCCTGCCAGGATGTCATTGAAAATAAGAACTTGTTCTTAAAGTGCCCCTATTATGGATTTTTGAAAACTACCTTTCATTCAGTGTGTAACACAGCTCTAAGTGAATGAAAACATCCTACAAAGTTTTAAATCTGAAAGTGCACCATGTATAAAGTTATTGTCTCTCAAAAGAAAGAGTCGACTCTGAATCATTGAAACGAGTCGTTTTTAAAATGAATCCCAAGCCGTTTCATGTTGACATCAACATGAAACATTAGCACATTGCCCACACACGCAGACCTGGGAAAACTTGATTTTCGCATTGGTCTGAATGAAAATGCAAATTCATTCTTTGCCACTAGGTGCCGCTTTTAGAGCGGTAAAAATTGCGGTTTCCCCGATAACGCTGTAAACATAGCAGCACTATGCTCACAAATGCATTACAGGCATGATGAAATTAAATGAGACCAATTGTCCAATCACCGCAGATTAGCGTCACACAAAGGAGGGGTTAGGAAAAATGAATCGTTGAACGAATCGTTTGGGAGTCGTTGAGCAAATAAGGTAAAAATAAATGCATATTATAAGCAATAAAAGTTTTTTTGACCTTGCAAGCATGTCAACCTGTTGTTAGGGACTCCCAAAACCAAAATATGAACCTTTCATTACCCATAATAGGGGCACTTTAATTAACTTGCCTGGTTAAATAAAGGTTAAATAAATACTGAATTTGAGATCTTATAAATGTGGCAGAAGGTTAGCGAATCACAAACCTTTCTTAAGTTTCCGGACGGCCACCATGCGATGGTTGGCTGAAAGCTCCCAGATGCGCAGCGTTTTGTCGTCACTCACAGTGGCACAGATGGGCAGCAGCGGATGAGCAGCAAGGCCCCAGACTTCCCCCTCCATGTGACCCTAAAACACATCAAACACAACACTGACTTCAACTAGTTGACCAGCCTTAGCTTCTGTCAGTTTGGTTTGATCTTGTTATTCTGTATCTGGATTTGCAGCTGTACAGTCAAACCAACATTTATTCAGACACCTTCAACATTTCTCACATTATCAGTTTATTCATTATAGTTTAGAAAATGGTAATAAAATATGACAAGAACTCAAGAGTTAAACTGTCAGAACATATTCATCTTGATAATCAGAAATGAATTATTCAGACATCTTCAAAATTTCTAACATTATCACAGTTTATTGGCTATAGTTTAGAAAACGGTAATAAAATGAGACAAGAACTCAAAAGTTAAACTGTGTCAGAACAAATTCATCTTGATAATGTCAGATAACTTTGATAGAAAGATATGTAACAAAACATGGTCAGGTCAAAGTGTCAAATCAAATTTTTGGTCCCAATTTCTTTTTATCAATTTTACTGGCAGTCCATTGTATGAAGAAGTTTTGGGTATAATATGTCACAGTTTACTTTATTTTGCTATCCTCACTTACATAAATTAACTATAGTGTCCTGCACACACTAGTAAAAAAATATCAAAAATTATGTGGTGTCTGAATAATTTTTGGTTTGGCTGTATATTTGAGCGTGACACACACTTGTACGAGTAAAGTCATGGGGCCGCTCTTGTCGATCTCCAGGATTTCTCCATTTTTGGTGCCAACCAGAATGTGTCCGTGTCCCAGAGTGATCGCTCTGATGGATGGGTTGTCCTCTAACAGCAGTCCTAAAAAATAAAACAGAAGAACAACAAACTAAGTTTTATTATGGTCTTCGGTCATTGAAATGTTTTACTTCATCGGAATGGTACAAAACTTGGTGACTTTTGTGGCATTTCTTGTCATTGATATTATTAGAAAAGGCTAATATATATATATAAATATCAAACTTATGATCTTTGCGGTCAAAATCACCGGTAACAGATGGCACCAATCTGTCTTCCATGCAATGGATTTGAAATATCTTTGGTCTATTTTTAAATTAAACACTGTATTAATCGAAAATAATATGCATTATTTTTCTAACATTTGTATTATGTATTAGTGTATAATTTAGAGGTAGTACCATGAAATCCCCTAAAACAATATAAAATATTAAAAAATAAACATTACTAACATTTGTTTCAGTAAAAAGTTAAACACTGTATTCATTAACAATAATATAATTTTTCTTTTCTAATATTTGTATTATTTTATATAGAAATAGCGTATGATATAGAGGAGAATATTGTCTAATGCCATGAAATCCACTATTAATACAAAATACTAAAAGATTAAAATCATTCAAACAAAATATAGTACATTAATTTCTTTAATAAATGAAATTTTTTTAACACTTAATTTAACAAACAAATATGAATTTTTTTTCTAATATTTGCATTGTTATATAGAAACAAATAATGTGGCATTTGTAGTACCATGAAATCCCCTCAAAATACAAAATATTAAATAATAAATATTACCAAAACAAAATATATTGCTTTCATTTCACTAAACAAAATTAAACACTGTATTAACTTAACATAAACACTGTATTAATTAAAAATAATATGCATAATATTATTAATATTTGTATTTTATATAGAAATAAATTGTTTTAGAGGTGAATACTGTCTTGTGTCATTAAATACAAAATATTAAATCAATATTATTGAAACAAAATATAGTCGATTCATTTCATTAAAAAAACACTGCAATAATTAAAAATAATATTAATTTTTTTCCTAATATTTATATTTACATTTATTATTATTTTACATAGAAATAAATATTTTTAGAGGTAAATATTGTGTAGTATCATGATATCCCCTCACAATACAAAACATTAAATAATAAATATTATTGAAACAAAATATAGTACATTGATTTTATAAAAAAAAATAAAAAAAACTGTATTAATTAAAAATTACATTAATTGTTTTTTTCTAATATTTATATTTACATTTTATTATTATTTTATATAGAAATAAATATTGTTTAGAAGTAAATATTGTCAGGTACCATGAAATCCCCTCACAATACAAAATATTAAATAATATTATTAAAACAAAATATATTACATTTATTTAATTAAAAAAATGTCTGTTTTGAGGATTTATAATTACCCTTAGATGAAGGCGAGAGCGCTGCCCTCTTGATAGCGTACGTCTTCAGACATCTCTCGAACATGTCGTCCCACAGCTCAACAACTCCATCTTTACCCCCCGTCACAAAACCCTTCAGGTCACAACACATCATTAACAGCTAATAAACACATTTTAACTACTGTTTAACTAGATTTAATACACAGTCTAAGCAGGACACCAAGTATTGTCTATATAACTCACCTTATCCAGAGAGCACATGGCAAACACAGGCCCATCATGAGCTTTGATGCTCTTCATGAGCGTCGTGTCTTTCCAGATGTACACGTCACCCGTCGTTGCCCCAGAAAACACCAGATCTTCCGAGCGTCCGTAGCAGGCGGACATCATGGTCTCCTGCTTGCCCAGATTCCCGAAAATGCCTCTTTTAAATGTTAAACCTCCTCCTGCAGTGAGATTTAAACATTGAGCAAATGCATTTTAATTTATCCAGAGGAAAAAGCATCCAAAGCATTAGCTCACAGAGAGTAATTCAGTTATTGGAGCATTCGGTTTTGACTCACTGAGCTCTTTTTAAAGCTCTTGCTCTCATTTAATTGGTAAAATACGGCCCGCTGATGGTAAAGTTGACAAAACGGTCACATCAGCTTATGACGACTCGATGTGATGTGGCAGATTCTCCTCAAAGTCATGTTCTCGTGAGAGAGACGGCCAAGAGCTTATGCTTCAGATACTTCAGTAAAAACACTATCTGCACATACAGTCAAACCAAAATGTATTCAGACACCTTCAACATTTCTCACATTCTCACAGTTTATTGGCTATAGTTTAGAAAATGGTAATAGAATATGACAAGAACGCAGAGTTAAACTGTGTCAGAACAAATTCATCTTGATAATGTCAGATAACTTTGATAGAAAGGTATGTAACAAAACATGGTCAGGTCAAAGTGTCAAATCAAATTTTTGGTCCCAAATTTTACTGGTAGTCCACTGTATGAAGAAATTTTGGGTATAATATGTCACAGTTATTTTGCTATCCTCACTTATATAAATTAACTATAGTGTCCTGCACCCACTGTAAAAAAATATCAAAAACTTATATCTGGTGTCTGAATCATTTTTGGTTTGGCTGTATAACAAACATGTTAAGCTGAAAAGCAAGTGCTACCGCTGTGATTTAGGATGCAGGTCTCATAGTATTCACTAATGAATCTCACCTGTATGCAGCCAGAACTTGATGTGCTTCATTCCCACTGTGAGCAGTTTGTCCATGCGGAACGGGTTTCCTTTCACCACAAAGATCTTATCTTTATGTCCTCTATGGTAAAGAGAGAGGCAGATGTCTTTCATGAGCGATTCAGCTCGCTGTACACACTCTTTACCATTAAAAAGGTTTGGTTTTACCTGGATTTGGCAATTTTTTCGCCCTTTTTCCAGTCCCAGATGACTATGGAATGTTCTTCATCGATTCCCACAGATACTAAACTCTTGCCATCCGCTAGATGTGTGAAAGCGAAATAACATAATGTGACACAGAAATGTTTTAAAAGATGTTTAAGCAATTGAATTTTGTATAAAACAAAGATTCTGGAAAAATTAATGGAGATGCATTTGATTACTTTGCTTGAAAGCAGGAAATTTTGTCAGAATATTTTATGCTTCAATAAAATTGTAATAAATAAATAAATAAATAGAATTGAGTAAACCCTGTTATATAAGGTTCATTGGGGAAAAAAAGTAATATTAATTTGAACTCAAATCAAGTTTCTTAGCTGATTTCCATGTAAAATGAATGTTATTTTAGTACATTTTAGTACCATTGAGATACTATTATTTTATAATTAATATTTTAATAGGTTTAATTTTGTTGTGCATTTTTGTCTTTTTATTAGTTTTAGTTTTTTAAAAAAAAAAGTCTATATAGTTTATTAAATTTTATTTTAGATTTAGTTTTATTTCTTTTTGCAAAATGAGTTAAATGTAAATAAGAAATGCATCTTTCGCAACTAATTAAACTGAAATACATATTTTTTTGTCATACATATTTTTTTTTTGTATTTCAAAGTTATATATACACATTTCACCCAGATATAATATTTTACTATTACAATTAATATTTTATTAGTTTTTAATTAATATTTTGAATTAGTTTTTATTTTTCCATTTTCTGCTTTCATTTTAATTTTAAAGTTTATACATTTTGTTGTGCATTTTTGTCTTTTTTTATTAGTTTTAGATTTTTAAAAAAAAAAAATGTCTATATAGTTTGTTTTTACTTTAGTTTTAGTTTTATTTATTTTAGTACAATGAGTTAAAGTTTAGAAATTTTGTTGTGCATTTTAGACAATTTTTATTAGTTTTAATTTTTTAATGTATATATAGTTTTTATTATTTTTTATTTTAGTTTTATTTATTTTAAGACACTGAGATAAATGAAAATGAGAAATGCGTCCTTGAAGACTAATTAAAAATAAAATGAGTTTTTTTTTTGTTTTTAAATAATTTATTGCATTTCAAAGTCCCAAAGTTTCAAAATTAAACGAATAAAAATGAACAGAGATTTTATTACTGTTTTCCATGTAAATTGTATGTTGTGGTCTGACCTGTGAACTCCAGAGCACAAACCCCGCGCTGATGTTGACCCTTCAGCAGAGACAAACACTTGAGTGTCTGGATGTCCCACACATGGATGGCTGGATCTCGACCCACCTGACACACACACACACACACAAACACACCAGTTCAATATCTGCATGATCTACATGCACTGCACATTTATTCCCATGCCTTACAGAGAACAGCTGTGAGGAAAATACACACTCCATAAAATTATCACCAAATGAAGTCAATATGATCTGAAATAAGGCTGTGCATACAGATCAAATCCAACTTTTAGGCATATTTGATTGAAGTCTGATCCGATCTGGTTTGAAATATGATTAAATTCTGGGTTTGGGAAATCAGCTGCAGCCTTCTCTCACCTGTCCGGTGGCCACGTAATCTTTGAGCGGATGCACAGTGAGGCTCAGGATATCGTCGTCATGACCGAGGTAAAAGCGCTGCGTGTGCTGCTGTCTGTTATAAACCACAGCCACAGCCGCCACATGATACACCACTTCACCGGCCTGAGCGTAGAACAGATTATTCCTGCAGTCGCAGCCCCTGTACCTGAGACACAGACACACACGCAAATCAACAACCAGAAATCAATCAAACAATCAATTATCAGCTCTATAAATGTAAGCAATATTTAAGAAACTGTACACTGTATAACAATAAAATTCTGGAAACACTAATGGAGATGCATTTGATTCCAAAAATTGATGAAGCTCTGAAATATATATAGTTTATGGAAAAAAGCCAATTTAACATTAGTTTTAACAAGACTCAACTTTCTCACAAGGTTTGCATGTAAAATGTAGGTTATATATAACCTGATATATATATAAAAACTGTGTAAAAGTAAGATTAAATAATAAACAAACATTATTGAAGATGAATACACACTATAATGCAATGATAACAAAATGATAAAGCTCTGAAATGCATAAAGTTCATAGAAAAAAGCCAATTTAACATTAATTTTAACTCAAATTTTAATCTTAAAGTCTCTCAGCTGGTTTTCTAAAATGTGGTTCACATATATATAGATACATTTGATTACTTTGCGTGAAACCAGAAATTGTTTTTTACATTTTGAAATTTATTTATATATATATACACTACCAGTCAAAAGTTTTTGAACAGTAAGATTTTTAATGTTTTTAAAGAAGACTCTTCTGCTCACCAAGCCTGCATTTATTTGATCCAAAGTACAGCAAAAACAGTACAATTTTGAAATATTTTTACTGTTTAAAATAACTGCTTTCTATTTGAATATATTTTAAAATGTAATTTATTCCTGTGATCAAAGCTGAATTTTCAGCATCGTTACTCTAGTCTTCAGTGTCATATGATCCTTCGGAAATCATTCTAATATGCTGATTTGCTGCTCAAGAGTTTATTATTATTATTATTATTATTATTATTATTATTATTATTATTATTATCAATATTTAAAACAGTTGAGTACATTTTTTCAGGATTCTTTGATGAACAGAAAGATTCAAAGATCAGCATTTATCTGAAATAAACAGCTTTTGAAAATATATATATTACATCGATAATATTAAATTATAGAAATTAATACTTTTATTTAGCAAGGATGCTTTAAATTGATCAAAAGTGATGATAAAGACATTTATAATGTTACAAATGATTTCTATTTCAGATAAATGCTGTTCTTCTGAACTTTCTATTCATCAAAGAAACCTGAAAAAATTCTACTCAGCTGTTTTCAACATAATAATAATAATAAATGTTTTAAGAGCAGCAAATCAGAATATTAGAATGATTTCTGAAGGATCATGTGACTGGAGTAATGATGCTAAAAATTCAGCTTTGAAATCACAGGAATAAATTACATTTTAAAATATATTCAAATAGAAAACAGTTATTTTAAATAGTAAAAATATTTCAAAATTTTACTGTTTATGCTGTAGATCAAATAAATGCAGGCTTGGTGAGCAGAAGAGACTTCTTTAAAAAAATTTAAAATCTTACTATTCAAAAACTTTTGACTGGTTGTGTACATATAAATATAAAACCATAAATCATATATTATTATTTATAATGAATGGATTCATTCTGTAAATATAAAATTATATAACATCTTATAAATATTATATATTTTCAGATATATTTAGAAAAAAAACAATATATAATATACATAATATAATATATAATATATTTTATAATGTAGAATTTTAAATATATAAATGTCATTTTATAAATAAAATTTATAATAAAATAAAATAAAATAAACTTTACATACTGTATATAACCTATGAGACTGTGTTCATATCAAACGCATCATAACGTTTGCAGTAAATTTACCCATGGACGAACTGCAGGCGCAGCCCCTCATCCGGCACTTTCTGCCTCTTCAGAGATCCAGCCAGTTTCTTCTTGAGCTGAGGAAGATCTTCCTTATACACCTGAGGGGTGTTTGGGAGAAAAGTTACAGGGCGAAATCCACTCGTAACACATTCAGAAAAAGCATAAAGGGCAACAGCGGCCGGCCAATCAGCTGTGAAAATAATGAGAGGAACAGGAAGAAAGCAGCCGAGCATGTCTGTTACATAAAACACTCGACATTAAACCTCAGTTTGAGAACTTGGGTTTTGTTGGGATTTAAAGTGTCTCTTGCCTGACGCTCGTAGTTCATCTGGGCTTCCTGTTCGATGTCTGAGTCCAGCTCGGGAACGTCAGAGAGGTCAGAGTCAGATTCACCGCTGTTGGAGTTGGCGTAGCTCTCTGTGAACAGGACAACTCAGTCAGACTTTCTGCCCTCTCTATATGATCTGATTAATTTTAGTCCAAACTTTTAAAATATCTTTCAAATGTAAAAAATAAAACTCTGTACAGATTTCTTTTCAGCTCAGTGGTTCCAAAACCTTTTTGTCAGCTGAACCCTTTAGACATAAAATATTCACTTAAAGTACTTCTGAGATTTTAAATGAATATTTCAATAATTTAATGATACATTTGCAAATTCATGATTGGTTGATGTTGGTTTGTGGTCACATGACAAGCAGGTAAACAGATAAAACATTTAATCTTTTTTAATAAGTGTTTTATTATGATTATTTTTTATCTTAAAATTATTTATATACAGGGCTGCACGTATCGGTATGTATAGAGATTTTATTATTATTATTTTATATTATTTATACTAAGTATATTATATTATATTATTATATTATATTAATTAAATTTAAATATATTATAATATTCTCTATTATTTTTATTTTACTATTTAATATTATTTATTGTTTTAACAATTATAAAAATAACATTATAAACATTATTTTTGTAAATTACAATTTTCCTGTAAAATAAAAAAAATATATCTTAGGCCTAATAATTATTTTATTTTACATGGCAAGTTACAAAACTAATATTTATGTTTTAAATTATTCATTTTCAAATGTTAAGATCTTTTATTTGTGAATGAGTAAAAAAAAAATTTTTCTTAATAAAAAAAATGCATAAATACAGACCTTTAAAATGTAGACCTTCCTTTTTTTTTTTTTTCTTTTTTTTTTGCAAACACCACATTTGAAAAGGTTTTGATGACTATTCCAGGTCTGAAAATCATAATTGTAAAATTCCCTGACATTTCCATATACTTCATGATTGTGAACACCTAGTAATTTCAATAGTGCATAAATACCGACTGTTTCCGAACAGGTTTTCATGTCCCATTATAAACTAGAATAAAGTATTTTATCATCCGACTTAAATAAAAATGACCCACTTCTCCTTTTTGAAAGATAAAACAGCTTGATTGATGGAGATTCTTACTTCGTATTCTGTAGAAAAATCTTTCTCCAGCTCCATTGTTACAAAACTAATATTTATGTCTTAAATTGTTCACTTTCCAATATTTAAATCTTTTATTCCCAAAATGCACATTAAACTCACTGCACATACAGAGATAGAGTTTGTGAGAAGCAGCATTTCCTGTGAACTGAGCTGCTCTGAACACGTATGAATGAACACAGTACACATGCTTGAACACATGCTTCACTCTATATACTTATTTAATTAAATTGATTTGATAATGGGAAATCCTGGATTGAATCACCTTGCAGCAGCGGCTCCAGAACTCCATTCATGACTCCCTCCGGCAGAAACCTCCACTGGAAGACGGAGTGATCGGCTCCGCCTGTGCTCAGAACCCACTGTAGGTCATGTGACCAGCGCACATTGGTCACATGGGCAGAGTGGCCGATGTATTTCTTGAATTTGGCAGCTGAAAGAATCGCATTTGTTAGCGCATGCTGGTTTATTGAGCACGGTTCACACCCATATCTGGAAAACAGAGCTGACCTTTTTTAAGACAAGGGAATCGGAAGAGTTTGACGAGGCCGAAGTCGTCGCCCGTCACCAGCACTGCACTGCTGTAATTTGCGTCCACAGAGTTGATGTCGTTGACGTTGGAATATTTAGGCCAGATTCCATTGACCTCCGATCCGAGAACGCAGGTCCACGTCATCCAATGGATTCCTTTGGCTTCCTCCTTCGGCAGGAATTTACCCGCTAAACAAAACAACAGCTTAACTTCAACTATAAGCATAACTTGATTCATAAAATACCTTACAGACTATATAAATAGACTTTTGCAATGTACAAATCTCTTCAATAAGTCAAAAATGTTTTAAAGCGTCAATTTGAACTGATTTCATCTTGCTAACTTGCTTGCAAGACAATTTTCCTCTACAGAAACACTTCCAAAGAGTGATTTCAAGTCCTGAAATAAAACTTTAAAAAATGTCTATTGACATTTGAAATTTAAATGAATCCTAGAAAATGAATCCTAATGAATTTTCAAGACCTTTTTTTCCACTAAAAACCACTTTTAACCACCTTTTTCGTGACTTTTTCAAGTCTGGAAAATTTTAAAATAGTTTTTTATGACTGTGAAAACCCTATTAATTTAAGAAAATGCATACATATTTGCATAAATATTTAAAACTTTAACAATGTATACTGACTTTTGAAATTAAGTTAATTGTAAGATGTTATTAATTTTCATGATTTTCCATGAATTATTAATTAATTAGCAACTACCTTTGAGAAGGTTTTTCATGACTTTTTCAGGTCTGGAAATCACAATTTTAAAATAGTTTTTTTCATAACTCTGAAATCCAGAGCAATTTAAGAAAATGCATAAATATTCACATAAATATTAAATTAATAAACATTTAAAACTTTAATAATGTATACTGACTTAAAAATTCAAATGAATAATAAAGTTTCATGAATTTTCATGACTTTTATTAATTATCATGAAGGTTTTCATGACTTTCATTAATTTTCAAGGTTTTTCATTACTTTTCCAGGTCTGGAAATGACAAATTTAAAATTGTCTTTCATGACTGTGAAAAAATATCTAAATATTAAATGCATAAGTATTTAAAACCTTAAAAATGTATACTAACTTTTATACTAAATTTACACTACATTAATACTATACTATACTATATTAATACTATACTAAATTTAAATTAATTGTAAAGTTTTTTTTTAATTTACATGACATTCCACAAATTATTAATTCATTAATTTAAAAAAATGCATAAATATTTGCATAAACATGTAAATACTGACTTTTGAAATGTAAATTTCATTACTTTCCCATAAATATTTGAATAAATATTTAAAAGCTTTAACAAAGTATACTGACTTCAAACGAATTGTAAAGTGTTATTAATTTCAATGACTTCTTGAAAAAGTGCATAAATATCAACTGTTTCCAAACAGGTTTTTGTGGAATTTAGTATTTTATTATCCAACTTCACAAAAAAATTGCAGAATTTTTGAAAGAAAATACAGCTTGAAATTGAAAAGAATCGTAAAGTGTCAATAATTTTGGTGACTTTCCCATGAATTATTAATGAATTATTCTTACTTGGCATCCTGTAGAAGAATCGTTCTCCAGCTCCGTCGTTGGTCTGCAGGAAGCGGCTGTCGACGGACCAGTCCAGGTGCGTTATGAAGCAGGTGGACTTGTTGCACTCTCCCACTTTCTTATAGCGTTGGGACACAGCGTAGATGTCCACAAACCCGTCGTTGGAGCCCACGGCCAAGTAAGAGCCATCGGGTGAGAACTTGAGCTCGTGAATGACCTCCTTCCTGTCCTTGATGTGGACCACCTCTGTCATGTCCCTTTGAAAACAAGACAAGCTCTCAGTTTGTGAATAATGAAGCTGAAATAATGAAGTGTAGGGGATCCAAATTCAATTACCTGACGCGAAGAACAGTGAAGGAGCCGTCCTTCATGCCGAGAGCCAGCTGGGAACCGTCGTTGTTGAAGGAAACGCTGCGTACGGCCTCTTCCATGTTGCAGCGAGCGATCAATGTGTGTTCGGACAAACTCCACAGTCTAAACAAGCATGTTTGAGGAAAATTCAAATGTTGTACATATTGCACTTTTATGCTAGGGCTGGGCAATATGGCTAAAAATTTTACAACAATATTTTTTCCCATTTTATACAATATTGATATTTATCACAATATTCATTCACTATTAATGGGGAAGAAAATGCAGTCCACATGTATTGTTAGACCTTGAGAATGAACTTTAATTTAGGGCCCCATAAATCCATTTTTTGCCCCCCTAAATTCTACGTATTCCATTTTTTTTCTATATTTATAGATTATAATTGAATGCAAATTTATAATGAAAAATTGTGTCTAATAAAATTAATTAATAAAACTAACAATTTAATCAAAAGTTTTTCAAATGTAATCAAATGAGAATATAACAAATAATTTGGATCAAAACATTTTTTTTTTTTGTCAAGTAAGATGCAAATACAGATGAAAAAAATGTTTTGGTTGTATGATATTCCTTAAAAATAAAAATATTATTATTATTATTATTATTATTATTACTTTGAGAATTAATTCTTCAAGTTAAACCAGACTTTTATTTTGATGGGTTGTCGTGAAAATTTAGTTTCAGATTGAGTTTCAGTTCCAGGGTGTATTTGACAGTAGTTTTTCTCAAATGAAATGGTATTCAATTAAAAAATATAAATTAATTTACAACAATACATCGCATTTTTTTTTTTTTTTTGTTAAATAAGATGCTGTACAACAGAACTGTATATGCTAAAACATGGATGAAAAAAATATACTAGTTAATCTGATATTCTTTAAAAATAAAAATATTATTTTTATTACTTTAAGAACTGCATTTTGGTATAGAATAGTACTATATTTTTATCATAATTTCTTCATGTTAAACCAGACTTTTATTTTGACAGTTTGTTGTGAAGATCTTTCAATTTCAATTTGATGGTATTTTTTCTAAAACAGTGTAAAGCTGCTGAAGTGACTCTCAGAGCAGCTCTGGAGATGAAGTTTGTGTGTTCATGTCTCATATATTGAGACGCAGACGCTGAAAACACCACAAGCATTATATGTGTTTGAGTTTGAAATGTCTAGAGCTCATTGTTATTAACATAAATTTTATCGCAATCTCGATACAGTATCGTTTATCGCCCAGCCCCGGTTTAAGCATTTTGAAAAACCAAAACCTCATCTCATTTCCACCCGTCTTGCTCCATATATAATGTCTACTGTGTGAACTGATGTGGCATGAACTGAAATCCAATAGCAGGAGTGGACTGACCGTACGGATCGATCATCGCTGCCTGTGACGGCCAGCGGTTGTTTGGGATGCAGGTCGAGGGCCCAGAGCTCCCCCTCTGAATGACCCTGCATGATCAGCAGCGGTTTATCTCGGTCTCTCACCATCACCTCGAAGATCTCGCTGTCTTGAGTTCCTGCCAGGATCCTGTCGGCCCTCCAACACACGCTGCGGATGGACAGACCTGGAGAGAAGGAGTCATTCAGATTCATCAGATTAAAGTTCATCAGAAGAAGATCCAAGCAGCCCAGACTAAGATTATGTCTGAGATTTGGGTTGCTGTATGTACCGTAGTCATATAGCAAATTATATCATTTACTCTAGTCCATAGGATGCCGGTGTTCAGGCATCTTAACTAATTTAAAGCAATGTTCCAGATACAAAACCAGTTATGATTACCAAAAATGTCACTCAGCATAAGCAGAAGTTGTTAGAAACAAAATAACTTGACTTAATCTGGTGGGCTGCATTTTAAAGGTTTTTAAATTGATTTATTTTTTATAAATTGATTATTTAAAATTCTATGAATAAAATTATGTTTTCAAATTTTTAATGTGTGTTAACTGATGCATTTTCTGCATTAAATCAATTATTAAATTACTAAGCAGTGCTGCTATTATTTTCTAAAATAAAGACTATAAAAAACTGAAATAAAGAAATAATTGAAGTAAAGCTGGAAATAAATAAAATATAAATATGTAATAAACGTAAATAAATAAAACCATATCTATTAAAAACATTAATTGAAATTAAGCTGAAATAATATAAATGTGAAATTAAATATATAAATGTAAATATTAGATTAATACAAAATTAAATATATAAAAATAAATACTAGATGAAAACTAGATGAACAATTAAATTAGGACTGAAATACTATAAAGTACAAAAACTTGTAAAACTGAAACAGATATCAATTTAAAATAAATATACAAAATATTAAAAAATATATTCATATTAATGTATATATTGCATACATTAAATAGAAGCACAAAAGCACATAACAAAATAACTACAACTTAAACTAAAATTTAAATTTTTTTTTTTTTTTAAAAATAGGAGCTTATTCACAATACTATTAAATCCAATAACAGTATATAAATAATACTGTTGCTAAGCAGAAAGAAATTAAAATCGATGTTACAAGGAACATAAAGAAAAACCCACATACAGGAATTAAACCAGTAATGCTGAACCAAAAGTTATTTTATTAGAGCTATAAAAACACAAAAAACAGTTGTGTAAAGTAGAGTGTGAAAAAGCTTCACACTCATCAGTTGCCATAAACTGGTGTTTTCAGCAGGGCAGAATTTAATTGGCTCATTAACTGGCTGTAAAACCCCCAAAGATGAACCTTTAAAGCAGAAAAAGTCAAAAATGTGTTATATGGAAGTCTAAATTGGACACACCAGCAAAATGTCAAATAAACAAACCCAGTGTGAATCGTTACTTTGATGGACTTCTCTGACCAAACGAGTCAATAGTCTTCATCCAGTAAGACTACAGAACTAAAAAAAAAAAAAAAGAGCAGCTCAGATGAGAAATGTTTGATTTCATATTGAGATCTCCAACTTCGGAACCTCTCAGCAGAAGTCTGGTATAAAAAATGTAGATATTTTCTGGTCTTTCTTTCCTGCAGGAAGCATTCTGCGATGTTCGTTAAATCTGCTGAGATTTCTGTTTCAGACTGACCAGATCTGATCTGATCGTTTGTTATTCCAGCCAATTATCTGACAGTCTTCTGCTGTGAAAGCGCTGACAGCTTCATTGCTACGAGACTTATATCTGCTGAAAAACACTGTCACTCGTGTGATATAAGCGCAGGCCGTGTTGCCATGGTGACACAATCCCTTATATACTGGGTTTGCTGTACCACCATAAGGAGTCAAACGACTCCTAAAGACTGTCTGCCTTATTGATCCCGTATTGTGTTTGAAATGGATGCAATACAATTTCCTTTTGAAAAATGGTCAATAATGGTACAAGCGTTTGTGTTTCATTGCATAGAGCCCTATTATTAACACAAACAAAATCACGGAATCCAGTCATAAAAATGGAATTTACGTCATAAATCAAAATGCAACCCTCATAAACTCAAAGATCCTCACTACAGCTCGCCAAAATAAAGTTTGGTTTAACTTATAATTCGGTTTAACTAATAGTGACAATACAGATTATTAAAACATGACTTTTTAAGGAATGTCACACAATTTTTAGTCCATGTTTTCATTTAACTCGTAAACCTCTGTTAGGCAGCAATTTGTTTGAACAAAATTAAATTGAAAGGAACTGTTTAAATTTCATTTGATTACATCAAAGTTTTATGCATTCATTTGATTATCATTATTTTTTATCATAAATTTGAATTGTCATAAAACACAGAATCCAGAACAATTATAACAGACAACACAGAATTTCATAAAAATAAAATGTTTCACAAAACCCTATTATTGTTAAAAATGTAAGGAATGACTAAATTGTTGAAGTTTTCTGAATACAATTGATTAAACATCCTTTTTGATTATTCAAATTTAATTAAACCATTAAAAAAAAAAAAAAAAAATTTATAACTGTACTGCCTTAATGGTTTGATGTTTTGTGCTGTTTAATAACCCTTTCCGAAGTTCCTATCTGAATCAAATAATTCGCAATCCACACTGCTTAGTCCCGATCCGATTAATGATTCGCGAACCATCATTTCAGATCGGGACTTCGAAACATGGATCACGAATCATTCAATTTGTGAAATGATTTACGAACCTGTTCCAAAGTTCCGATCTGAATCAAAAGATTCACGAACCTGCTCTGAAGTCCTGATCTGCAAAAAATGATTCGCGATATGTGAAATTCCGATCTGAATCAAATGATTCGAGACACACGATCTGATTGGAGCGCTTCAAAACAGTGAATCATTTTGCGACGCAATGGTTTAACTGATTCTAAGTTTCAAAAACAAATAGCTCTTTTGATCTGGTTTTTGCTAGTGAATCGCTTGAGCTGAAAGATCGATTGACGAGTCTGAATCAATCGGAGCGGTTCCAGCGTAAATGACTCACTCAATTGAATCAGTTTGTCTGTTCCATGCTTACACTACACTGTCAGCACTACTACTGACTTAGCGTGCCAGTTTTATGACATTAACTGAAATAAGCGAAAAAAATATGTTTACAAATAAACTCCATTCCAAAGATAATATCCAACACAAATCTACGAACATATTCAGGTGAGGAAACGTCTCGGTTACGTATGTAACCCTCGTTCCCTGAAGGAGGGAACGGAGACGTCACGTCGGATGACCGACGAAATTGGGATCTCGCCAGAGAGACCAATCCACTTCGAGTGTAACTAAACGAGCCAATGGACATTGGCATGCGATTATTGCATCCAGCTGCCGCTGATCACAGTGTGAGCATAAGAGGCAGCTGATGCACCGCATCAATTATGTTTTCGCTGAGGAGCCGAGCCGGCGACCCGGCAGCTCAGCGGTGGTACAGCAACTGTGGCGACGGGACGTGACGTCTCCGTTCCCTCCTTCAGGGAACGAGGGTTACATACGTAACCGAGACGTTCCCCTTTCAGTCGGTCACTCCGAGTCACGTCGGATGACCGACGAAATTGGGATCCCTACCAAAGCGCCACAGGAGCTGCCCCTTCCAGTGCCCTGTGTAGGGCTCCTGACCCTTCCTATAAGGCAGACGATAGGACCGGGCTCTACACAGAGAAGGTCAACTACTGGTGTTCCTTGAGCAACCCAAACAGTAGGACTAGGATAACACTGGGAAGCGTGCCCTTCCACTTGGAAGAGGCACACTGCGGAGTCACCTCCTCCCAGAGGGGGTTAAGTGACATTCAAACATGTGAAGTAACCCCGAAGGGCCTATTGCACATGGAAGTCTCTGAGATGGCTCAGGCTGCATCTTTAGAGATGGCAGAACGTGGTCCGCCAGGGGAAACACGGCTCTAATAAGAATACCGTGGAATACACATATGGGATCCCGACAGGGTCTCTCATATGGGCACTAGCCTCGCACCAGATTTCAAGAATTCATTGGCTGAAGGCCTGGCGCCGGACGCCCCGCCGCGTCCGGACGCCGGAGTGCTGGAGGACTCAACAGGGTTTGCCTGGTTAAGGAACTCTCTGGAGAATTAGGCGTAAGGACGCCGCAAGCCGACTCTGAGCCGGCCCTCTCAGTGCCACTACCCGTTTGAGGTGAGAACACAGGAGGAAACCGGTTCGACACGTAGGCTATAAAACCTAGCGAACGTGTTGGGAGTCGCCCAACCCGCAGCTCTACAGATGTCTGCTAGCGAGGCACCATGAGCCAGCGCCCAGGACGATGCGACACCCCTAGTGGAGTGAACACGCAACCTGAGCGGGCAGGGCACACCTTGTGCTTCATAGGCCAAGGTGATGGCATCCACTATCCAGTGGGCCATCCTCTGCTTGGAGACAGCCTTCCCCTTCTGCTGTCCTCCGTAACAGACAAAGAGCTGTTCTGAGGTCCTGAAGCTCTGAGTTCTATCCACGTACTGACGCAGTGCGCGTACAGGACAGAGCAAAGCTAGGGCTGGGTCTGCCTCCTCCAGGGGCAGCGCTTGCAGGCTCACTACCTGGTCCCTGAAGGGCGTGGTAGGAACCTTGGGCACATAGCCGGGCCGGGGCCTCAGTGTTGCACTGGAGTCAGCCGGCCCAAACTCAAGGCACGACTCGTCGACCGAAAATGCCTGCAGGTCCCCCACCCTCTTGATTGAGGCCAATGCAGTCAGGAGTAGGGTTTTCATAGAAAGAAACTTCAACTCGACTGACTGCAATGGCTCAAAGGGGGCAGTTTGTAGGGCTCTTAGCACCAAAGCCAAATCCCAAGAGGGAAGGGAGGGAGGCCTCGGAGGATTTAACCTCCTGGCCCCCCTAAGAAACCTGACGACCAGATCGTGCTTCCCCACCGACCTCCCCTCTATGGGGTCGTGGTGGGCAGAAATAGCAGCAACATATACCTTAAGGGTGGAGGGGGACAGCCTACGCTCCAACCCTTGTTGCAAAAAGGAAAGCACGGCTCTGATCGAACATCTCCGGGGGTCCTCCTGGTAAGAGGAACACCATTCGACGAACAGGTTCCACTTCAGCGCATAGGCCCGTCTTGTGGACGGTGCTCGTGCTGAAGCGATAGTGAGCGCTACCTCCTGGGGCAGGTCACCTAGAACCTCCGCGTCCCGTCCAGGGACCACACATGAAGTTTCCACAAGTCTGGACGCGGGTGCCAGAGGGTGCCCCGTCTCTGAGAAAGCAGATCCTTCCTCAGAGGAATCGGCCAGGGAGGGGCTGTCGCGAGGAGCATGAGTTCCGGGAACCAGGTCCTGTTGGGCCAATATGGAGCCACTAACAGGACCTGCTCCTCGTCCTCCCTGATCTTGCACAGCGTCTGTGCTAGCAGGCTCACTGGGGGAAACGCATACTTGCGCAAGCCCTGGGGCCAGCTGTGTGCCAGTGCATCCGTGCCGAGCGTTGCCTCGGACAGGGAGTAGAACCACTGGCAGTGGGTGGTTTCCGGAGATGCAAACAGGTCTACCTGAGCAACTCCGAACCGACTCCAAATCAGCTGGACCGCCTGGGGATGGAGTCTCCACTCCCCAGGAAGCGCCGCTCGAGACAGCTCGTCGGCCGCCTGATTGAACACTCCGGGGATGTGGATGGCACGAAGGGACCTCAGATGCTTCTGACTCCAGAGGAGGAGGTGGCGGGCGAGTTGCGACATGCGACGGGAGCGCAAACCGCCTTGCCGGTTGATATACGCAACGGTCGCAGTGTTGTCCGTACGGACCAGAACGTCCCTGCCCCGAAGGCGCCCTCTGAGGCGGCACAGGGCAAGACGTACTGCCAGCAACTCGAGGCAATTGATATGCCAACGCAAAAGGGGGCCCGTCCAAACCCCTGATACTGCGTGCCCGTTGTACGTGGCACCCCAGCTGGTGGCTGAGGCATCCGTGAATACCACAGCATGCCTGGATACCTGCTCCAGGGGCACTCCTGCCCGAAGGAACGAGGGATCTGACCACGGGCTGAAGGTCTTGCGGCAGGCCGGTGTAATCTGAACCCGGTGAGTACCGCGTTTCCACGCCCACCTCGGGATTCGGCCATGGAGCCAGTGCTGAAGTGGTCTCATATGGAGCAGACCGAGCGGAACTATGGCCGCAGCTGCAGCCATATGCCCCAGGAGCCTCTGAAAGAGTTTCAGTGGGACCGCTGTCCTGCCTGATAAAGTCTTGAGGCAGTTCAGCACCGACTGAGCACGTTCCTGGGTGAGGCATGCTGTCTGGTTGACCGAATCCAACTCCATGCCGAGAAAAGAGATCCTCTGCGTTGGCACGAGTTTGCTCTTTTCCCAATTGACCCGAAGGCCCAACTGGCTGAGGTGCCTGAGCACCAGGTCCCTGTGTGCGCACAACAGCTCTCGAGACTGTGCAATTATGAGCCAGTCGTCGAGGTAGTTGAGAATGCGCACACCCTGTTCTCTCAGGGGAACAAGGGCCGCCTCTGCGACTTTGGTGAAGACACGAGGCGAGAGGGACAGCCCGAAGGGCAGAACCTTGTACTGATATGCCCGACCTTCGAACGCGAATTGCAGGAATGGCCTGTGCCGCGGAAGAATCGAAACATGAAAGTACGCGTCCTTCAGGTCGATCGCTGCAAACCAATCTAGGGGACGGACGCATCCAAAAATGCGTTTCTGCGTCAACATCTTGAACGGCATCTTGTGAAGTGCACGGTTCAAAACTCGCAGATCCAAGATCGGTCGTAACCCACCGCTTTTCTTGGGCACAATGAAGTAAGGGCTGTAAAACCCCGACCTCATATCGGCTGGAGGGACCGGCTCTATTGCATCCTTCGCCAGTAGGACTGCAATCTCCGCGAGCAAGACAGGGGCATCGACGGCTTTGACTGAAGTGAACCGGATGCCCCTGAACTTGGGGGGACGCCGGGCGAACTGAATCGCATAGCCGAGTCTGATGGTCCGCAGGAGCCACCGGGACGGGCTGGGGAGCGCTAACCAGGCTCCGAGAGACCGCACCAGTGGAACCAACGGGGCCACCGACGCGCCCGCGGTGGGGCAGCGAGGTGGAACACAGGGACCGGCCCCAGGGCCTGTGACGGCCTGGCCTGTGACGGCAGGGGGCGGGGTCTGGGTGTGTAGTGTAGCACTCACCTGATTTCTCCTCGCGTGGGAGGAGACACAGGAACCCGGCTTGAGGCTTGTGACAGCCCGGCGTTTGACGACTTGAAGCGGGGAATGGAGTGCTACTGCCCTTACCTGGTTCCACGAATGGGCAGGAGGGGTGCTCTTGGGCAACCACCCGCTGCCTGCTGGCGAGAGAGGAGGAGGGAAGCGATCCTGTGATGCACGGATCACCACTCTCCTCCTCTTGAGACCCAGAGATTGAGGAAACCGCTCTTTTACTGATGTTTTGGGTACCGCTGGCTGCTGGGCCAGCGGCGGAACAAAAACAAACTGAAACACAGGATTCTCCACCCGGCCCTCCACCGGGGGAGGGAGTGGTGCGGTCACCATCTCCCGAAGAGCAGTCTCCTCCATCTCTGGGTCGCCCGTCTCAGGGCCTCTTGCACTTGCGCTTGCCGCCAGGTTTGGCGGGGGCCTGGACGGGCTGGGCGTCCTGCCTGCGACCGGCTCCACGACGCGGCCTGGTGGAAGGCTGCTGCGGCTGCGCGGGAGCGGGGGCGGCCGCAGGGGGGCGCCCACGGCGACGAGCAGGCTGAGTGGCTGCAGCCGGAGTGGAAGCAGCAGGTTTCCTCCGGCGCATGATGTGTTTGATTGCCTCAGTCTGCTTCTGGGCTGCCGAGAACTGCTGGGCAAAGCTCTCGACAGCGTCGCCGAAAAGGCCGGTCTGTGACACGGGAGCATTCAGGAACTGTACCTTTTCCAGCTCTCTCATGTCAGCAAGACACAGCCAGAGATGGCGCTCCTGGACCACTAACGTGGACATCGCACGACCCAGAGACTGTGCGGTCACCTTCGTCGCTCGTAGCGCGAGGTCCGTCGCAGCACGCAGCTCATGTAGAACCGCCAGGTCGTGACCACCCTCGTGCAGGTCTTTCAGTGCTTTGGCCTGGTGGACCTGCAGCAACGCCATAGCGTGGAGGGCGGAAGCCGCCTCCCCACAGGCTCTATAAGCACTGCCAGTTAGACCTGACGAATACTTAGAGGCCCGTGAGGGGAGACACGGATCACCCCGCAGGGTGGAAGCGGCTGTTGGACATAGTTGCATGGCCACAGACCGCTCCACCGAGGGGATGCCCGCATACCCCAAAGCGGCTCCACCATCGAGGGTGGTGAGAGCGGAAGAACTACAAGATTTGTTTCGGGCAGTGAAAGGTGCCCTCCACGATCTTGTCAGCTCCTCGTGCACTTCCGGGAAGAATGGCACCGGAGGGGGGCACTGAGAACCAGCGCAACCCCCACCGAGAAACCACTCGTCCAGCCTCGAAGGATCGGGACGCGGTGGTGGATTCCACACGAGCCCGACATTCTCGGCGGCCCGGGAAAGCATGGCCGTCATCTCTGGGTCTGGCTCGGACAACGCTACCACACCCGAAGGGGGCAGCGCAGCCGAGTCGTCATCCCCGGAGAGAGAGGGCCCGCCCTCCGATGCAGTGATCGACATCTGGTCGTCAGGGGGACCACCGAAGGAGACGCCTGGTGCACCCCGAGCAGAGGGCCCAGCACGCTCCTGCGGCAGCTCCACCGGCTGCGGAGTGCTTGAGGGGCGAGGAGCTCCACTTGGGGAAGCCCTCACCGTAATCCTCAGATCACCTCTGCACCCACCGGACCCAGCGGCGCGCACGCTGGACCGCGGCAGAGGCAGAGGGACTCCGCCATGTTTGACATGGCGGAGTCTAAGACGCAACTCCGAGATGGTCATGTCCCCACAAGAAGAACATGAGCCATCCACAAAAGCCTCCTCAGCGTGCTGAATGCCCAGACACGTGAGGCAGCAATCGTGACCGTCCTGAGGCGCCAGGAAGCGACCACAGTCAGAAACGCACGGGTGATAAGACATCTTTAAAAAGACGCGATCACCCGTGTACTCTCTTAGAGAAATTTGCTCTTAGAAATGCTCTTTTTTGAGGTGCTGAAGCACGCAGGGGAGCTTGGCCACCGCACACTCCAAGTGTGGCTGCCAGCGGGAAGACGATTCTGCTCTCCCGGACACCGTGACCACTGCTGCTGCACCGTAACGCCCGCACTCGATCAGGAACACTTCTTGGGAAAGGGAGCAGTAGCTTCACTACTACCGCTCGGCTCCGAAGCGAAAGGATAATTGATGCGGTGCATCAGCTGCCTCTTATGCTCACACTGTGATCAGCGGCAGCTGGATGCAATAATCGCATGCCAATGTCCATTGGCTCGTTTAGTTACACTCGAAGTGGATTGGTCTCTCTGGCGAGATCCCAATTTCGTCGGTCATCCGACGTGACTCGGAGTGACCGACTGAAAGGGGAACTGGTTTACTGCTAACTAGAGAAACACTCCATTAATATGACGAGCTGCACCTCAACTTATGATCGAGTTTGTAGCTTAATTCACAATATTTGAATCAGTTTGAGCACTCAGTTCAGTTCAGTTGATACAGTTCAATAAGAAATCAGTTGAAAGCATCCAGTCATCTCATATAAGTGAATGCTCAATTTATCAGTATATATTGTAAATATTTGAGAAATGTTTGTTGTATATGATTGTATTAGTCTATATAGTGATAGTCAATGTAAAAAGAGCAAATGGGAGAAGCAGATGAACACAAAGCAGAACAACATAAAGTTAAAGTGGGCAAACTTTATCATTCAGCTGAACTGTGCTCAAATGTTTTATTCTATATGTTCTTACTCCACATGTATTAAATGTACATCCTTGAATGCGCACAGTTTTCTAGTGGATTTACTTTAGCTTCTCAAGTAATATCAATGGTACGACTTATTTCAGATGTGGCTGAAATTACAACAATAGTGGTTACATACGCATATATTTAATTGTTTGATCAAAACTATTGCTAGGGGTAATTTAGTAGTCGCTGGATACTGGTAGGGACATGTCATAGCATCTCTACTAAATTCTACACCCTTGCTTCTGTTACAGAATGACTGTAAACTGACGTAATTCACACTTGGTCAGACTGCTGAATAATAAATAGCTATTTGGTGTGTAAATGTGAATGGTCATGTGTTAATGAAATAAAAGCTTTGTGTTGTGATTGTTAGAGTATGTCACATAGTACATTCAACTCTTTTTCAAAAGGGCAAGAAAAATCCTGTTCCTTTCAAAGGCAGCTGTAATGTTTTACCTTTATAACCCTGTTCTGCCTCCCTGAGGTCAATCTTGGTGATGGGTTTGAAATCCACATCCCACAGCCTCACACATCCATCCCGCCCACCGGTGGCGAAGCCTTCTTCACATGAATGCATGCTGAAGATCCCTGCCTGCAGAACAAGGAGAGTTCACAAATGCATGTGCAACAGGTCACATATGTCACCACATGCAATATGCACTAATGTCACAGATGCATGACACGAAGGTCAATGCATTGAATATCTGTTCACAAATGGCATGCATTGCATTGCAACTTTAATGGAGATGCTATAGCGCACAGCTGATGTGTATATGGTGGGAGTGATGGTGTAGGAAGTGTGATGAGCTTCACTCACTCCATGCGCCGCCTGTATCGTTCTCGTCAGGTTGAGTCCCTTCCACACGTAAATGTCTCCGTTTAGAGCGCCTGAATACGTCACTTCATCTTTCGCCGTTGCCAAGCAGAGGATGGTTTGTAAGTCCCCCGTCTTTCCAAAGATCCCTCGCTTTGGCGTCAATGCATTTCCACATAATGTCCAAAACTATGAGACAAAAGAGAAAACCTGAAAACCAACTTCTTTGCTCATGCAAATCTTTTATATCAGAAAACTTAAAATATTGTGCATGCATAACTTTATTTTTAGAGCTGGACATCTATGCATTTAAAATTTAAACTAAGTGGAGAGAATTTGATTTCTGGCTAAACTGTTCCTTTAAATGATATTTTTCTGTCTCAGTTGTTCAGTATGTTAATGCATTTTTGAAGTCTATGAAAAAGCATTGCATTTGCAGTAAAGATGAAAACAACAAAGGAAAGGAGGAATAAATTGCGGCATGTTTTCCGCTGATGCCTCATTTATGTGTTTCCGAGAGCGTGTTCGAATGAACTTTGTCTCAGGGGTTTGACTCACTTTAATGTGCTTGACTCCGCAGCTCACCAGCCTGTGCGGCAGAAACGGGTCCCAGGAAATATCAAAGATCTGAAACGCAGCACAAACAGCTGGAATAAACACGTCAACACTTCTACAACATCTTCCATAATGTCTATAACGCCAAAATTGATTATACTGAATTAAACAGAAATCTCTAAAATTATACACAATGCAAAAGATAATGGAAAATATAATGCAAATATAACAATTATAATGCAAGTACTTGTTTCTTACTAATTTTGAGATGCTGATTCCAAAAATAGTGTCTGTTTTGCACAAACACGTCACACTTTCTCATAAAATATGATGCATTTCGTAGCATTTTTGCTTTCAACAACAGGTCATTATCTGCAAGGTGAGGAAGTCTCGTATTACCATTTAATCAGCAGAAAAACACCACAAAGACATGATTCCTTTCTGAATCTGAGCCACATTACAATGACTTGCTCAATTCTCAGCCAATTTTAACATTATTGATTCTGAAGACATTACTGAATGATTCTGAAGACATTTTTTTATGCATAATCCTGATTTTGCTTAGCAGACTGTAAGTTAAATGATCAATTTTGAACTTATTTTTGTCATTAAATCCAAAACTTTTGTCATTTTACTGCTTTGTTATTTTGATAAATGCATTAAAGCTGATACATACATACTTTTTAAAAATTAGGGGGGAAAAAATGCATGATGGAAGTTTTTATTGTTATTTTTGAACTCAGCATAATCAAATTAGGCAATATTATTTTTTGTAAATCATCAGTGTTATATTTAGAATAATTGAGATACTGGTATTTTTCTTATAAATATTTTGAATAAGAATTAGAAATTTGAATTAAAATGTATTTTATATTTATATTTTCCTCATTTGAATTTTAGTTCACGTTTGTACTGACTTTGTAGTGTAATTTGTCATTTTATCTCTATGGATATGGTTTTTATTGATTTTATTTAGGTTTTAGTTATATTAGTACATCACTAGCTGAAATAAAAGAAGTTTAATATTAGGCATTTTTTTCAGCTATTTTATTTATTTATTTTTATTACAAATTATTATTTATTTTTTCTTTGTAATTATAGTCATGCTTGCTAATTAGCTAAAATTCAGCAAATGCATTAAGCATCTTAAATCAACATAATTTTTCTCCTTTGTTTAATTCTTAATTTTAAACTATGCATTGATCTTTCAAACAGTGTGATTTCTTCATTATTTGCACGCATTATCTGCAAATAAACATTTCATAAAGACTTCTTGTTGCTCAAACAGTAGACCATGCCACTAGCAACAGCTTTGATTTCCAGGGAATGCATGAACTGATCAATCATATACCTTGAATGCAATGTAAGTTGCTTTGGATAAAAGCTTCCGCCAAATGCATGAATATAAAATGCAAAAGATCTAAACTCTAAATTGCTTTATATTCCATCGGCAGTTGTGGCAGTGAAGCTGTTGAGCTGGAACAGCAGAGAGACAGGAAGAGCTGCGGGGTTTTAATGGCACCTTAGGGAGTCTTCTGGTGTCTGTGGTTCTTCACTAAGCTGCTCTGTCATCTCTGCTGAGCCTTCAGACTCCCTCAACACTGAGTGTGTGTGTGTGTGTGTGTCTGTCAGTTCGTGCATTTAAATGCTCCTCTGTACTGTAGCACAACACAATAACTTATTCATATCGCTCTTAACGGTTATTCATTCACATCACTGAGGTGTAGCATCTGTTGCTATGGAAACAGTCCTACCATGTGTGGACCGGATGGGCAGGCTCTGTTTTTCACTTCTGCACTGGAGTCTGAATCCTTCTGGCCTTATGAATGAAATGCTGGACGCTGCGGTTTTGATGTAATTAACTGTTGGTAATGAGGAACAGTCAGTTCTGTTCTTACCCTATCAGAATGTCCCGTGGCGGTGGCTAAGACACGCCCCTTTTTCCAGTCCCACACGCACACTGTGTTTTTGGCATCAAGTCCCACAGATGCTAAACGCTGAACGTTCAAAAACACAAGACAGGAGAAAATAAGCAAACATTTGTAAACACGGATGAAGGAAATCTGATTTTAATTACAGTATTACACAGGGTTATTATAGTTAACTAAAAATAAAACTAAAAAATAAAATTAAAACAATATTTTGTTACTTGAAATAAAATAAACATGAACTAAATAAAATAAAATACAAAAAAGCCTTTTATTTCAGCAAGTTGCCAAAGCAACATTTCTTATTTTAATTTAGTTTAACCTGAGGTATTAAAATAACTCAAACTAAAACTAAAAATGAAAAAATAATAAAAACTATATAAACATATTAAAAACTACTAAAAACTGACAAAAACACAAGAAAACTAAAACTTTAATTAAAATGAAAATAAAACAAATTATTCAAAACATTAATAAAAAAATATAATAGTATCTCAATTATACAAAATAACTATTCACTAAATATTAGGGCGTAGCAATATATTTAATCAAAATATTACTGCAACACAAAAATGCTATAATATGTATCGTGGATAGTTCACCCAAAAATGAATATTTAGACAGATTTAGTTTAGGTGTTTGTTCACATAAAAACTATGATTAATGCATATTAAGAGCGCATCAAATATGGTAAACCCAGAAACTCACACATATGAGCTTGCATGTTAATTAATTATTATTAATAAATTAAAAATAAAATATATTATTTAATAAAAATACAACATTTATATATGTATGTAGTCAGGGACATAATTATTCTTTACAAACATAATTATATTTTTAAATACACGGAATCATGAATATTTCTATCATGAATATTTCTTATTTTGTTAATCGTTTATCGTATTACTAAGATGTAATAATAAAAAATACCTACCATTTTAACTCTATTTTATTTCAAGTATCATGAGAGTAACATATCATGAGATCAGTATTGTGTACCAAATTGTAGCATGAATGTATTGTTACCCCCCCCCCCCCCCCAGATAGATAGATAGTATCTATCTATCTATCTATCTGTCTATTATTATATTATTATTATAAAAATAATAATAATAATAATAATAGACAGATAGATAGATACAGTATCTCACAAAAGTGAGTACACCCCTCACATTTCAGCAACTATTTTATTATATCTTCTCAAGGGACAATACTATAAAAATGAAACTTGGATATATTTTAGAGTGGTCAATGTGCAACATGTATAGCAGTAAAGATTTACTGTCCTCTGAAAATAACAACATACAGCCATTATTGTCAAAATAGCTGGCAACAAAAGTGAGTACACTTGTCAGTGCTCAGACCATACGCCACACACTGCAACAAGTCGGTTTGCATGGTCGTCGTCCCAGAAGGAAGCCTCTTCTGAAGCTGGCTCACAAGAAAGCCTGCAAACAGTTTGCTGAAGACAACCTGTCCAAGAGCATGAATTACTGGAACAATGTCCTGTGGTCTGATTCAGATAAATTTGTTTGGCTCAGATGGTGTCCAGCATGTGTGGTGACAGCCTGGTGAGGAGTACCAAGAAAATTGTGTTTTGCCTACAGTGTCACTAACAGTTTCAGCATGGTGGTGGTAGCATCATGGTCTGGGGCTGCATGAGTGCTGCTGGTACTGGGGAGCTGCGCTTCATTGAGGGAAACATGGATGCCAACATGTACTGTGACATTCTGAAGCAGAACATGATGCCCTCCCTTCAGAAACTGGGTTTTCCGACATGATAATGACCCCAAACACATGGCCAAGATGACAGCTGCCTTGCTGATGAAGCTGAAGGTGAAGGTGATGGAGTGGCCAAGTATGTCTCCAGACCTGAACCCTATTGAGCACATGTGGGTCATCCTCAAGCTGAAGGTGGAGAAGCGTCATGTGTCTAACATCCAGCAGCTCCGTGATGTCATTATGGAGGAGTGGAAGAAGATCCCAGCAACAACCTGCAGCTCTGGTGAATTCCAAGTCCAGGAGGATTAAGGCAGTGCTAGATAACAGTGGTGCTCACACAAAATATTGACACTTTGGACACAGTTTTGAAATGTTCACTTAGGGTGTACTCACTTTTGTTGCCAGCTATTTTGACAATAATGGCTGTGTGTGTTGAGTTATTTTCAGAGGACAGTAAATCTGTACTGCTATACATGTTGCACATTGACTACTCTAAAATAAATCCAAGTTTAATTTCTATAGTATTGTCCCTTGAGAAGTTATAATAAAATAGTTGCTGAAATGTGAGGGGTGTACTCACTTTCATGAGATACTGTAGATAGATAGATAGATAGATAGATAGATAGATACATAGACAGATAGATAGATAGATAGATAGATAGATAGATAGATAGATAGATAGATAGATAGATAGATAGATAGATAGATAGATAGATAGATATTTAGATAGATATTTAGATAGATAGATTCAAATGTTTACTGATTTTTACTTTCATTATACAAAATTATTTGAGAATGAAGTATTCCAGAGAGCCATGCAGGAAGTCATTGTACTGGCTGAGGAAGTCATGTGACTCACCTGTCCGTCGGCGTCGAAGGCCAGACAGGCCACACCGTGAGTGTGAACATCTCTCAGGATGGACACTGTGGTCAGCGCATACGAGTCCCACACGCAGATATACGGATCCTTCCCAACCTGACCTGTGGCCACCTGGATCTTATCCGGATGCAGTGCTAGACTGACAACAGAAGAGACATGCGCCATGAGTCACACTGAGGAGAAGAATAAATGACAGAAAAGAGAAGAAAAGCAAAGCAAAGAAAACAAAAGAGAAGAAAAAAGATAACTGATATATCGAAAGATATTAAAAAGTTTCATTTGAGATACTTGGTAGTAAATTAAAAAATATTAATATATGTATTACTTTGACTACACAGAACAAAAAATGCATAATATATATATATATATATACAGTGGGGCAAAAAAGTATTTAGTCAGCCACCGATTGTGCAAGTTCTCCCAATTAAAAAGATGAGAGAGGTCTGTAATTTTCATCATAGGTATACCTCAACTATGAGAGACAAAATGAGAAAAAAAAATCCAGAAAAATCACATTGTAGGATTTTTAAAGAATTTACTTGCAAATTATGGTGGAAAATAAGTATTTGGTCACCTATAAACAAGCAAGATTTCTGGCTCTCACAGACCTGTAACTTCTTCTTTAAGAGGCTCCTCTGTCCTCCACTCGTTACCTGTATTAATGGCATCTGTTTGAACTGTTTGATCAGTATAAAAGACACCTGTCCACAACCTCAAACAGTCCAACTCCAAACTCCACCATGGCCAAGACCAAAGAGCTGTCAAAGGACACCAGAAACAAAATTGTAGACCTGCACCAGGCTGGGAAGACTGAATCTGCAATAGGTAAGCAGCTTGGTGTGAAGAAATCAACTGTGGGAGCAATTATTAGAAAATGGAAGACATACAAGACCACTGATAATCTCCCTCGATCTGGGGCTCCACGCAAGATCTCACCCCGTGGGGTCAAAATGATCACAAGAACTGTGAGCAAAAATCCCAGAACCACACGGGTGGACCTAGTGAATGACCTGCAGAGAGCTGGGACCAAAGTAACAAAGGCTACCATCAGTAACACACTGCGCCGCCAGGGACTCAAATCCTGCAGTGCCAGACGTGTCCCCCTGCTTAAGCCAGTACATGTCCGGGCCCGACTGAAGTTTGCTAGAGAGCATTTGGATGATCCAGAAGAGGATTGGGAGAATGATGAAACCAAAATAGAACTTTTTGGTAAAAACTTGTCGTGTTTGGAGGAGAAAGAATGCTGAGTTGCATCCAAAGAACACCATACCTACTGTGAAGCATGGGGGTGGAAACATCATGCTTTGGGGCTGTTTTTCTGCAAAGGGACCAGGACGACTGATCCGTGTAAACGAATGAATGAATGGGGCCATGTATTGTGAGATTTTGAGTGAAAACCTCCTTCCATCAGCAAGGGCATTGAAGATGAAACGTGGCTGGGTCTTTCTGCATGACAATGATCCCAAACACACCGCCCGGGCAACAAAGGAGTGGCTTCGTAAGAAGCATTTCAAGGTCCTGGAGTGGCCTAGCCAGTCTCCAGATCTCAACCCCATCAAAAATCTTTGGAGGGAGTTGAAAGTCCGTGTTGCCCAGCGACAGCCCCAAAACATTACTGCTCTAGAGGCCAAAATACCAGCAACAGTGTGTGAAAACCTTGTGAAGACTTACAGAAAACGTTTGACCTCTGTCATTGCCAACAAAGGGCATATAACAAAGTATTGAGATGAAATTTTGTTATTGACCAAATACTTATTTTCCACCATAATTTGCAAATAAATTCTTTAAAAATCCTACAATGTGATTTTCTGGATTTTTTTTTTTTCTCATTTTGTCTCTCATAGTTGAGGTATACCTATGATGAAAATTACAGGCCTCTCTCATCTTTTTAAGTGGGAGAACTTGCACAATTGGTGGCTGACTAAATACTTTTTTATATACATACATACAAATAACAAAAAAGTACAACTATTTTTTATTACTTTATTTAATTATATATATATATATATATATATATATGTGTGTGTGTGTGTGTGTGTGTGTGTGTGTGTGTGTGTGTGTGTGTGTGTGTGTATTTTATTTATGGGCCAACAAACTCACATGCACACACACACACAGTCTTTGCCAAAATAAAATGACAGTCAAAAGTCTGATAATGAGACTGGATGGATGAATCTCATTAAAGCAGTTCGAATCCAGAGCAGCTGAGGAAACCACAGCAGGATCAGCACATATGAGACGACTGACTTTCCTACAGGAAGATGATGTCACAGACGAACCGACTCTCTCCACGGCAACGGCTCTGCCATGGCGACGGCTGGCGAGAGCCGAAGCTCCTGATGCAGCAGGTGCAAAACTAACTCAACAAAACCAAAATCCACCAAAACAACCACAAGCCAATGCTGAAAGACCGTAAACGCTAATTTAGTTCCTGTGTTGAGAGATTTGTTTGGGACGGGCCTACTGTACAACATATTGTCAATGGACAAAAGTACAAACAAAATATGAATGCTATTTCCAAAGCACTCTGCTTCAGTTTAGTATTAGTTATCCTATTATGGTATTTATTCATTTTTAAATTAGTTTTATTTTTATATTTTCAGTTTTCATTGAAATTTTTGATTTACATAAATTTATGTAATTAATTTTCTGTGCTCTTATTTTGAAACATTTAAAATAATTCTATATAGCTTTCCTTTGAATTCAGTTTTAGTAATTTTAGTAACTCAATTTAAACTTATTTCATTTAGCTTCCAAGGCAACATTTCTAACTTTGTCTTTTTGTTTCATTTAGCTTGTTTTTCATCTAATATTTCAGTTACAGAATAAGTAACTGAAATATTTTCAATTATTGAATATCTCAATTATGAGTATCTCAACTTAAACTTATTTTATTTAGTTGCCAAAGCAGCATTTCTAACTTTTTTTATTTAGTATGTTTTTCATTAAAAATGAATATTTTATTTTATTTCACCTCAATATCATTAAACAAAAATTACTTATATATAGCTTCTACAAGTTTTTTTTATTTTAGTTTTAGTAATTTTAGAACCTCAGCTTACACTTATTTCATTGTTGTCAAGGCAATATGTTTTTCTTTTTTTGCAATTTAAGTTTTTATTTAAAAAAAAAAAAAAAGAAAGGGATACAGTTGACAGCATCTAGATAAAAAAACGGTTTCACAGAAGACAAGCTCTTCATAAAAAAAATAAAGGGCAACATTTCTAATTGCATTTTTTTACATTTAGCTTGTTTTTCATCTAATATTTATATTTTATTTTATTTTATTTCAGCCTAATTTCAATAAACAAAAATGACTTCTTTATAGCTTCTACAAGTTATTTGACTTTCAGTTCATTTTGAACTTTTTTTTTAAACTTAGCTTGTTTCTCATCTAATATTTATATAAAATAAAAATTATTACAATTATTTTTATTAGTTTTTGTTTTAGTTAACAATAACCAAACTGCTAACAAGAGCCCTTTAGCATGGTAAAATGACAGCCTTGCATCGCCTCGGGCATTTTATTGCTTTACTAACTATAATGCATGGTAATGGCATCATTCTAGCAGCGTCGCAGTGATTTACTGTAAGAGAGCGAGTGACATTCACTCCAGTCCCATTAGAGCTGTGATATGAACACCCTCATCGCCTGCCATCAGGACCAGCAGGAGCAGCGGGCAGGAGTTTCTTCTCAAATGCAGATCAAAGGCAGATTAACCAGGGCTAAACGCCCTCAGCATGTGTGTGTGTGTGTGTGTGTGTGTGTTTCAGAGAGCTTGCAGGACGATCAAAGTCTCTCCATGTCCACTGGCATGAAACCCAAGCCAGCAGCTGTGCTGTGTGCCAATGCGGTTATGAGCTGCAGATGTGTGTGTGAGTGTGTTAGCACATATGTGCAAGTACCAACCCGCAGGAAGGAAAAATCACTAATGAGATCGCTTTAACATCTTAATTGTTTCTCCTAGACAGAAATGTCATTAAAAGAAGAGCAAATGTAGATTGTTGCTTAAAGTCAAAATGAAATGAAAACTGACCCATTTACTTTATACACGTTAATTCCAACAAAACCACCTTTTTACCAGCTAATCAATTCTTTATACATAGAATTTTTTTATATACTGTTTTTACTTTGCAATACATCACATAAAGGAAGTAAAACAGTTTGTCTTAAACCAGGGTTCTTTTAGTATTATTTCTATATTATTATGGTATTTATTCATATTTTGAATTAATTTTTTTATTTTTATATTTTCATTTTCATGTTGCCAATAATATGCATTCTATTTAGGAAGCAGTCTGCTTCAAGTTGTATCTAACTGCAAGTGTTATTTTAGTATTATTTACATTACTAAATATTACACAATATAAATATAAGTTATTCATATTATTTATAGTATTGAATCATAATTTTAATTAGCTTTTATTTTCTATATTTTCAGTTTTCATTAATTTTAGTTTAAGTTTCAGGATTTTTATGTGCTTTTTAATGTATTTTTATTTTATTTTATTTTTTTTTACATTTATATAGCGCTTTAATTGATTTTTATTTCCATTTTAGTAATTCTACTACCTCAATTTAAATGTATTTCATTTAGTTGCAACATTTCTACCTTTCATTTTTTTTATTGCATTTTTTTTTTAAAGTTTTTTCATCTAATATTTACATTTACTTTTATTCAAAATGGTTTGTCTTAATACTATTTTAGTATCTATTAATATTTTTAATTCACTTTTTTGTATTTTCTTTTTTTCGTAATTGTCATGTGTAATGTTGTTTTCATTTTTTTATATTTCTATATAGCTTTATTTTTATTGTTATTTTTATTTCAGTTTTAATTTTAACACAAACTTACTTTATCTCTAATTTTATCTCTAATAAAGTTTTAAATTTACGTTTTTCATCTAATATTTACATTTTATTTTAGCTTTATTTCAAATACCGAAAATGGTTTTTAATAGTTTTAGTTTTAGCTAACAGTAAACACAGTCTCGAACAGTGTTCAGATTTGCTCAAGATACTAAAGTCTGCAATCATAGAGATCTCAATAGAGAACTCATCTGTATGCATCATTTGATGTATCAAACATAACTCATCCCACACCATTTAACACACATAATAACCACCTAGTATACTCAGATCACCTTAGCAACAGTATCAAACCACATTTCCTACCAAAAAGAAAAGCTAGCGTCAAGGTGATAAGTTTTGCATAGGCAATAACTAAAAAGACAAAGTTGCTACTTAAATATATCATAACTGAGAGCTCCATAAAGCTTCCTGAGTGATGAAAGCGTAAACTCCGAGAAATAAGGGAGAGTAAGAAGTGGCGAGAGGAGAGAAAGAGGAAACAGTGACCCTGAAGACAGAGTGACTTTGACATCACTGATAGCGGCTCTGAAAGCAGCACAGCTGCAACTCTTTCACTGATCGAGTCAAGGCTTTTCACACACAACAGATAAAAGAGTGTGAGTGTGTGTGTGTGTGTGTGTGCGCTCATAAAACATCAGATATCGCAACAAAATCTAATACTGAACACTTTGGCAGCGAGGTTTTGGCTCGAATGGAGCTGATACAGAGTATCACCTGCTGATACAGTCAGATGAATCCTGCAAAACACAAACTTGATACAACAACAACAACAAAAATTAGATTATATTTCACACAAAAAGTATGCCTGTTTTGGGATGAGTTTGAGGTGAAAATGTCTACTTTTTGGTAAAAGTCATTATTTTTGCAATTGTTTCGCTGAAAAACACTGGCTTTGAAACAATTTTCACACATAAAATCAATAATAAATAAATAAAAGTAAATTTCACAAATAATTACAAATAAATGGCCAGGGATATAATTAACTAAAATTGAAACTAAAAAAAAAAAAAAATACTAAAATAAAATAAAATAAAATAAAAAAAAAAAAAAAATATATATATATATATATATATATATATATATATATATATATATATATATTTTTTTTTTTTTTTTCCCATTATTTGAAATAAAACAATATATAAAAAACTTATTTCAGCTAGTTGCCAAAGCAACATTTTTTAAAATTTAATTTAACTTGATGTACTAAAAAAATCTATATAAACATAAAAAATAAAAATGACAAAAACACACAACAAAATTACTAAAACTTTAACTACAATTAAAATGAAAGCAAAATCATTTTCAGAAATTCAACAGAACTGAGTCAATTATTCCACTCATAGTGTATAGATAAATGGTTATAAATCATTCTTGTGAGTAGAAATACTTTCTTAAAGAACTAATTAAATATCTTCAAACAGGCCATGTCATCGTTTGAGAATGCTGTGAGATGATATTATTCAACAAAATTAATCAACACCTTAATTAGAGTCTAGTATAAAACAATGTCATGGTATAAATTCATTAAAATTTTTATCACAAGTTGCTCATTCAAATTTCCATTTGCATGTGCTAAAAAAATTTTAAGCGTAGAAAAAAAAAAGCGGTGACTGAACAGGGTCTGTTCGTTAGAATAATGCAATTATGAATGCATCTCCAACAAGAGCTTTAATGAAACGAGTGGTCAGATTGTTTTAGTCCTAATGAGCTCTCAAAATCATGCATATCTGAGACCGTGACAAAACAGAAACAAGAAAAGCAAATAAACGTGTCCTTGGCTGTCTCACACGCGGCATGGGACGAGCCGGCGTGGAATTTGAGCTTACAGTAATTCTACAGAGCGTCTGCCCTCGGTTAAGAACTCAAATGTTGGGCTAATCTTGCTGTGTTCAGGGTCAGATACGGGCTGATAGAGTGACCCCACCCTTGCACTTCATGCTGAGAGAAACACGAACAATGAGTGCTTTGACTCAACAAAACGTTCAACACAGTTCTGATCTGAAGAATCAAGAATGAAATATTAAAAATACGTTTAATCTTCAAAAAACATACAGAAACTCAAGAACCCAATATAACCAAAAATGGTTGTTTATAAGAAGAGGACCTGAAACTCACTGCAAAAATATTACTAGTATTTTTGTCTTTTTTCCCAATACAAATATCAAAGTCAAAGTCAAATTTATTTCTATTGTGCTTTTCACAAAACACATTGTTTCAAAGCACCTTTACAGGAAATTATTATGTTAATGTTTATTTTGCTTAAAAAAATTAAGTGTTTTGAGATGACTACCTGGGTTTTTGGGAAAAGTAATTATTTTTGCAACTCTGTTTCACTGAAAAAAAAAGGCTTTGAAACAATTAGTATTTTTGTGTAAAATATTTTCTATATATATATATATATATATATATATATTTTTTTTTTTTTCAAAAATTGGTTTCTTTTAATTCCAATAATTTTTAAATTTTATTTACAACTTTGAAAAATACTTTCATAAAGTTGTTGATGATGCTAAAATTACACACTGCAAATGTGTATGTGGATAAAGTTGAATAAACTTATATGTAACTTTATATAAATAGCTGGGTGATATTAGTTTTGTTTTGAAAAAACAAACAGGCCTTATAATATAATATCATATATATCCAACTTATATATATATATATATACACACACCTGTGTGATAATACAGTTTTTTTGTGATGACAAATGCAATCTTGAATCAAAATACATTTTACTTAAAAAGCTAAATGATATTCAGATATTTAGTCTTGTATTCTGAACAATTTATTAAAATTGAATGACATGAAGCAAGAAAAAAATCTGCCAGTGGTCAGAAAAATGATTTCTTAAGCAGAATTTTTTTTACTTGTTTTAAGCATAAACTCACTTAATTTTGATTGTTTTTTTAAAAACAAGACTTGATATATTAAGTCATTTTGCTTCTCAAGTAAATATATCTTGATTTAAAGAATGTTTAGATATTTGTACTAGAAAACAAGACAAAAAAAATTTAGAAAGTAGCTTGTTTTTTGCAATGCTGAAGTGATGCAAACAAAAAACAACAACAACAACAACTTTATTTTAAGACTACACATCTGTTAAATAACCTTGACCACCTCCACATCTCTATGATTATTCTGGTCTAAATCATTTGCTTTATTGCTCACCAGGCAAACTTCTTGCATAAATAAGCACATAATATATAATAACAGCACACCTCTCCTTAACAAGACACATAATTTACCGCAGGATGAGTTACACACTAAAGTTCAGTTTTTAGTGTTCAAGGTCTGTACAAATCACTAACAACTCTAGTATTAGTGACGACTGACTTAAACACCCTGAATAACTGTTGTGTAAAACACCAGGCCGCTCTAATGTAGCCCAAAATGACACTGTAAGTTCACTGGATTTGGCTCTGAACTGCAGTAAAAGCACACTTTATACCTCAGCGCCACTGGCATCATGTGTTTCTGCATTGTACTTTTAATATGACTTTTAATAGCAAAGTTCCCCCTCAGGCAGTGAGATGAACTGGTTTAATATACTCACTCTTCAGTCTATGCCGACCATGACCGATGTGTGTGTGTGTGTGTGTGTGTGTGTGTGTGTGTGTGTGTATGTGCGTGTGTTTCTAGTAAAATACAATCTGCAAAAGCCAACAACACAATGTCGGAGTTTCCATAAACACAATTACTGCAATAACACAAACGCTGTCCTGTGGTTTCCGTTTATAGGTGCACATTACAGAGAGACCTGCTAAACGAGATGACGGGACACTTGAGACAATTAACACTAATTACCAAATCCATCAATTGCAGGCTCAGCCTAAAACAAGACACCACCATCCCAGAGTTCAGCACGTATCCTGTGACTGTTCGCTCACAGAATGTAACCTGCGCTCTAACTCTACCCAAGCAATTAAACTTCATTATAAACGAACATGATAGTTGTATCAGAGCAATCAGGTTGTTGAGGATCTGGGCAAGATGATAATTGCTGTGAATGGAATCGGATGACAAGAATAGCATCCCACCCTCGGACGCAAACAGAGCCGGCGTTGTGTGCATTTGACAGTTGGGAAAATGCAAACGGGACTAAATATCGCTAAATCTGCTTGGTTTTCTGTCACAACAAAGTCCATAAAACAAATGTTCATGCAAACATGACTAAAATGCAAGATGCAAACTAGAAACCAGCATTTTAAATTATTTTTCGGGATATGATCAATACAAAATACATCTTTCACCCTCAATCAAATAAAAATATTTAAGCCTAAATTTAAGATTAATTCATTTGAATTGCATATTAAATACACATGCATTTGCACTGTAGTATTAAAATGAACAAACTAATAAACTTAATGTGATGCAAACAAATAAAACTCAGCAATAAAGAAAAAAAATATTTAATTATATGCATCTGCATGAATTTAATATAAACAAATGATTAAACTTAATGTGACGCAAATAGACTAAAACTAAAATGAAAAAACATGGCATAGTTTAGTATTAATTGTATGCATCTATATGCATTTAATACAACTAATATACTTTATGTGATACAAATAAAAAGCAATATTCAATGCGTTAAAATGTACTGAAAAATTTGATTTATTGATGATAAACATATAAACTAATTAAATAAATTGCGTATTTGTCATTTATTTATTAATAAAACATTTGGTGTAGAAACAATGTTCACTCAGAAATTACTTGTAAATTTCACAATTAATTACAAAGAAATTGCTAGTAACAAACTGAATTAAACATGAAATTCTGAAGAATAAAAAATGGCATTTTCTTGCAAAACATACTCCAATACTCTGTTTTATTTCAATTTTGTATACAGTGTATTACAGAAATCTGACCGGTTTCATTTATGTATGACTACCAAATAGGCATCACATTAAGTTTATTAGTTTGTTTATGTTAAATATTTTTAGAAACATTTAGAGGCGAGAGTGAGGAAAAAAACGTGGTCACTTCCTCACCGTATCGCCCCATCTATGCCTTCAGGAGAAAAATCGCATAGCTTTGCTGAACAAGAAAAGGCTTTTTACAGAAGCACTGCCCTCCATTAGGGTCATCCTGCTGCCATCTCTGCATATCAACTCTATTTCACTCCAAAATCCTGCTGCTGCTCAATGATACAATCAGTATATGAGCGAGTCCTGACCCCTCGCCTGTTCGAGGGCCGCATGCGATTGTAAAGCTGGAATGCATTGATCCGTCCGGGAGACGGCGGTCTGATAAATGTGCGGATGGAGAGGTGTGACGGCGTTCAGATAGCATCAGGTGTCTCAGATACAAAGCACTTTATCAGAGGAACAACTACTGTCAACACTACACAGGCACACAAACAACCAATAAACATGCTAATGTATTAGTAGTATTATGATATATACCATCAATGATTATTCAAGCACCACGGTATTCACATGGTACTCTATTTACCATGGCAATACTATAGTAAGTGTACAAATAACACATATTTGCTGTGGTAAACGTCCAGAAAAACATTACATTTCCATGGTAAATGTCCAAAAAACTATATAATCCATGAAATACTGTGACATTACTATAGTACATATTCAAATATGGTATTATCATGGTATTTTGTTACCATGATTGGTGCTGATAAATTAATTTGCCATTGTATATGCCTGAAATTTCATGCCATATAAAAAAATACAATGGCTTTACCATGGTAAATGTCCAAATAAACATGGTATCACCAATGGTTTTGCCATAGTATTTTTCATAAAATTGCAAAATAATGGTACTCCCAGAAATACCATCACATTACATATTAGAAAACATGATATTATCATAGTTGTATATATTTTGTTCTGACAGTTTAACTCTTGTGTTCTTGTCATATTTTATTACCATTTTCTAAACTATAGCCAATAAACTGTGATAATGTGAGAAATGTTGAAGGTGTCTCAATAAATTTTGGTTTGACTGTATTTTCATAATGCATACTGTTATAAAGAGCGTCATCATACCTAATGATGTCGTCGTTGTGTCCCAAGTAAAACTTCTGTGTGTGTTCTCTGGTGTTGTAAACCACTCCGACTCCAGCCACGAAATACACGATCTCCTTCCCCGCGGTGTAGTACAGGTTATTCCTGCACTGATGTCCTCTGTATCCATGAATCCACTCCAGCCTCAGCTGACAGCGGGGAGCCGTCTTATCTGCCATGCTCTCAGGATCTGCAATGGTCTATCATTCACAAAAGTGTCATTTAGCTGACTAACAGTGGTCTTTCTAGGCTTTGGGGCTCAAAGACACAATGGTGATGGATCACCTCTTGTAGGGTTGGAACCTACAGCCTTTCAGACACCAGTTCAGATCTTTAACCACAAGGCAACACCAACCCTAAGGCACTGCCACCATTCAACGCCCTCTTGAAGTTCATGCATGCAGCACAGGCATCATGACTGGAACACAAGGTGGGTCACCTGTAAGGGAAGGGTGTCTGAAGATCCCAACGGGTGTCATGAAGAAATCAGGCTAAAATGATGGGAAAATGCTGATATTTGGATCCAGATTAAAGGGAATGCAGTCAAGAGTGATTACAAATGTTCATACTGGAATAGCTGGTCACACCTACCAGCCACTGCATGAGTTTCTAGAGTATAAAAGCTATTAAAAGGCATGCTGAATCTGCCAACTCTCATCCAAATGCATCTATAACACGCTGGACACCTTCAGCACAGTGAGGTCTGGACGTCTTTAAAGGGCTGCAGAGACTTCAGGTCTTGACCGAGGAGACTAACCTCAAAGCCATCGTGCTATTAATCTTCTCTAAAGGGCAGAAGTCGGCGTGTTTGTCTTCGGGATTTCAGAAAACCTCCACTATTTCAGCCGTCAGACGATTCTCGACCGCCCTGCATCGCACCGATGATCAGACCTTCCCCAAAAACGTCTTCATGCTCTTCAACTTTCGCCTAAAGCTCTTGAATTCCCGGTGATCCTCAAGCACACTCTTCCATTCCTCGCGTGATCCAGATCACCGAAACATCAGCAACCAATGCAAACACCTTCATTCTCAACCGGAGGAAAAGAGCCGCGGCAGCTGGTTTAGGTGGATTAATCCCTCCACCGCGAACTCGGCGCAGCGTTGAGGCAGTAAACGCGCTTTGAGTTGAGTCATTGGCGTAATATTTTGGAGAATATGATTTCTGGTTTCTAGTAAACCATTCGGCTTGGTTACTACGACGCCTTGTGGCCCGTTTCCGATGATGCCGAGCAGCAGAGAAAGCGGCGCCGCGCAGGGAATCATGGGAATTGTAGTTCTAAACGGTCTCTCGTGACGTACTGCCGCGCGAAAATAACTTCAAATCCCATGAGCGTTCAGCATGCGCTGTCCAATGTGCTGAACATACGGGTCTTCAGCCAAGAACATTCTTACCGTATCCATCTGAGAGCCAGAGATAAAGTTTTTTATATTATATTATATTATATTATATTATATTATATTATATTATATTATATTATATTATATTATATTATATTATATTATATTATATTATATTATATTATATTATATTATATTATATTATATTACAACACATTCATGTTGTATTATAGTTAAACAATAACGTGTGAAGATACCCAAAGCAGGAACAGATAAAAGAAGCGCTAAAACGCTATTGTATTTCTAATGGTATTTTTTTAAATAATAATTTACACAACATTTACAAACAAATAAATAAATAAATAAAAATAAATATATATATTATTTAAAATATATATATTAAAAGTAAAAAGTAAATAACTTTTATTTTCAATGCATTATTTACAATTACATTATTTTATTGTTTTAATTTTATTTATAAAAAATAAATATTCTTATATTTTATATTTAATTATTTGATTACATTTATATAATTAATAAGTAATTTTTATTTTTATATTAAATGTATTTTCTTTTCATTTAATTATTTAATTATATATATATATATATATATATATATATATATATATATATATATATATATATATATATATATATATATATATTTAATTTTTATAAATATATTTAATTTTTATAATTATATAAAATAATAATTTTAATTTGTAATTATGTTAATTTGATCACTTTAAATATTTAATCAATCAATACAATACAATACAATAATAATTATTAAAAAATTATTCTCAGTGCATTGGCAGTTCAAATACAAATCCACGAAGAATTCAAGATCATGTATCAAGCAGAAGTGTTGTTAATCGTATTTAATTTTTAAAGGATTCCTGCTCGATTCCGATTGGATTTCGAACTACATATTTCCATTAGCAATGCATTAATATGTAAATGTGCTACTCTAATGGCTAAAAGCTGTGCTTGCATTTAGATGTGAGACGTGTTTGACGTGTGAGTGGACATGTTGACGGTCACAGAGAGGACGAGCGGAAGGGCATCCCCAGCGGAAGGAAATCCCGAGACCACTGATGCTGCTTAAGACGGATTCACGTGACTAAAGAGCTCAGCGCATCTGTCGCGATCTTAACACATGAACAAGGGTGTTTGGTGTTGGCATTGGTGGGGACACGACGGCAGACAACAGACATTTAATTGTTCGATCAAAATTATTGCTGGGAGCAATTTCGTAGTCGCTGGATATTGATAGAGAGACATGTCGTATAGCATCTCATAGTCGAAGTGTTTCAAACATACGAGCACAGTTCAGCTGAATGATAAAGTTTGTCCTCTTTAACTTTATGTTGTTCTGCTGTTTTGTGTTCATCTGCTTCTCCCATTTGCTCTTTTTACATTGACTATCACTCTGTATAGACTAATACAATCACATACAACAGTAATTAGTCAAATATTTACAATAGTGATAAATGTAACATTCACTTCAATGGTATGAGATGACTGGATGTTTCAGCTGATTTCCTTTTGAACTGCAGCTCAAACTATTTCAAATATAGTGAATTAAGCTACAAACTCCATTATAATGCACAATGTTTCCATCTAACATGTATTTTGAGCTGCAGCTCGTCATATTAATGGAGTGTTTCACTAGTTAGCAGTACCTTACCTGAATATGTTCGTAGATTTGTGATGGATGTTATGTTTGGAATGGAAATTGATTTTTTTTATTTTTGTAAACATAATACTTTTTTCTATCTATCTATCTATCTATCTATCTATCTATCTATCTATCTATCTATCTATCTATCTATCTATCTATCTATCTATCTATCTATCTGCCTACCTACCTACCTACCTATCGGAAACTGTATTTTTTTTATCATATATATATAAATAAAATATATATAAAATATACAATTATTTTATAATCACATGATTATGTAATGCTGAGTAATCTAATGATTATACAGATACAGTCTCAAATCTGTTCAATAAACAATGTTTGAAGTGTAAAATGTCAGGGTTGCACTGCTTGTACCTCATGATTTCAGGTTTGAGGTGAGTCTAGGTAAAACCTGGGTTTAAAACCCGGTTTATGTGATTTAATTACATTAAGTAATCTGATTACTGGAGGACTAACTATCAAATGCACTCGAATATATAACATAAACTGCTTTCCTTTTGGAAAACAACCCATGTTTATTGTTGCTTACATGCAAGCATTATCCTAATAGATATGATGCTATTTCAGTGTTATTAGCTATTATTCATTTAAAGCTATTTTTCTCTTTATTTTTACACTAGATATCAAAATTACTATGACTTCTAATGGATGTTTAATTGATGTTTTTGTAACTAACTTCATAACATATAAGAAATGCTCGATTGTGTAACAGCTCAGGAAAACTTGGCACTGAGACTTAATGGAGTCTCCTTCCCTCGATAATTTGAGATATTGAACAGAACTTTCCCAGCGGGTTAGAGGATGTGAGATGCTCTTTTAGACAAAGCTTAAGTCACATGACAGGAAGTCGTGCTGATTGTGAGTGTTCTGGCGTGAAGGTTGTGCTGGTGTGTGTGATGTTGTGTTTTGTGTCCATCGCTGAACCAGCAGCTTCAAACCTCATGAACTAATCACTGACATATGGAGATCACAGATGGTTTGTGTGTGTGTGTGTGTCGCTTTACAACTTATGAGGTGTCGCCCCTAAAGTCTTTATAGCAACTTACACATACAGAAAAGAAAAAAAAAAAAAGATGATGTCTTTAATATCCTAATTGTTTCTCCTAGACAACGAGATTAAACCAAGTAAATGGAACAAAAGTTTGCTGCTAAAGAAACTTTTATTACTACTTTTATTAAATTTATTACTACTATTATGAATGTTGAAAATAGTTATTGCTTAATATTTTTGTGGAAACCGTGATACATTTCATTTTTCAGGATTCTTTGATGCAAAGAAAGTTAAAAAAAAAACATTTATTTGAAATATATATTTTTGTAACATTTTAAATATCTTTATTCTTTAACTGTCATTTTCTCAATTTAATGTATCCCTGCTGAATAATAATAAAAAAGACTTTTTGAATTTTGAACAGCAATATGTACAGGTTAATAAACATTAAAAATGTTGCACTACAATTCAAAAGTTTGGGGTCAGTAAGATTTTTGAATGCTTTTGACTGCATTTATTCATTTAAAAATACAGTAAAAATAGTAATATTGTGAAATATTATTGCAATTTAAAATATCTGTTTTTTATATAAATATATTGTAAAATGTAATTTATTCCTGTGATCAAAGCTGAATTTTCAGCATTTATTTGTTTTAAAATACAGTAAAAGTAGTAATATTATTAAATATTATTACAATTTAAACTGTGTTTTCTATTTGAATACATTTTAAAACAGCAGTTATTTGATTTAAGATTGGAAATGTTTTGTAACAGCATAAACATCTTTAATGTCACTTTTGATCAATTTAATGTTTCCTTGATGTATAAAAGTATTAATTAATTAAAATAAATTTACAGATCCTAAAACTTTGAATGGTAATATGTACAGATTATTATTAAAAGTACTGCATTACCATTCAAAAGTTAGGGGTTGGTAAAAAAACCTGAAAATCTTTTTAAAGTTTTGAAAGATGACTCTTCTGCTCACAAAGGCTCTATTTATTTGCTTAAAAATACAGAAAAATCAGTAATATTGTGAAATATTATTACTATTTAAAATATCTGTTTTCTATTGAAATACATTTAAAAATATAATTTATTTCTGTGATCAAAGCTTGAATTTTCAGCATCATTACTCCAGTCTCCAGTGTCACATGATCCTTCAGAAATCATTCTAATATGCTGATTTGCAGCTCAAGAAACATTTCTGATTATTATCAATGTTGAAAACAGTTGTAACTTAATACATTTGTGGAAACTGTGATGCATTTTGTCTTTCAGGGTTCTTTGATGAATAGAAAGTTCAAAAGAGCAGCATTTATTTGAAATAGGAATCTTACATTATAAATGTCTTTACTGACACTTTTGATCAGTTGAATGCATCCTTGCTGTATAAAAGTATTGATTTCAGATCACAACTAGTCTCTAGCTAAATAAACACACACAGAATGACATGACACAAGCGTAATGTTTAAAAGCATTTAATGACATCGCACATATTTAACAGGGCAGGGAGGTTAAAGTCTACAGGTGCAGTTTCATACATCTGAGCGTCGGGCCGGAGGATCTATACGCGCTCAGGACGCTCGACATGGCGAGGATTTCATTCCTATTATGATGCTTTTGATTGTGCAGTAGATGAAAATCTCATTACAATAGATACAGTGACGGAGGGGATGCGCACTATGTATCAAAGAGCAGCAGAGCGGGATGAAGCCCAAACGAGAAAACAAAGAGAAAAAAGAGAATGCTCAGTGCTATAGCCCACAAGCAAGTAACCGTATTCATAGAGTTGTTGTTTTTTTTTTTTGTTCTTTTTGTATTTTTTTTAGCTGGAGTAACATTACCTTTTTACCAGTAAATGTTCCACTGTTCACTTAACATTGATGCTTTAAAGTGTCTATAATACATCTAATTTTTATACTCTTTTGTACTAGAATTATTTGAAACATATATTATGATAAAAACCCAAGAGAAATGACAATTAAACAAACAAAAAAAAAGCATGACGTCAGATGATTCAGGTTACTAGTTCTCTGTATATAGCAAACATTCTTACAGCTCGTCAAAGCGTTTGGTACGACCCACCTTGATTTGATCACATGACACAAGTCTACCATGCCTTCAAGCCAATGTTAATATTAGTTGATCAGCTTATATAGTCGTTAAAAGGCAAATCTGACGCTAACGCGGAATTGTATCGGTTTAATGGAATCGTTTCGAAGCATCACTGTCAACGAAGAGAGACTCGGCGAATCTCCGAGACAGCCTCATAAAAATTGAGGAAATGTTTTAAATATCCAGACCCCTCAATGACGCACAGTTACAAAAAACGAGAGATAGCAATAGTCGGAATTCAAAATCAACCACGATAGAAACGTAAGAGCGTAAAAAAAACGGGATCCCGATCGCCGACGTTCCCGAATTGCGACACACTCTCGGTTTTTCTGGCGTTTTGTACAACTTTGGACCCAATTGGTGGGCTTTCAGGCACAGAGTGTGGCGTCTTTATGAGCTTTGCATGCTGGGATATTACTGGAGGAGGTGGGTGGACACAAAAAATGGAAAGTTGTAAAAGAATCGAGGGAATGAGCCGATTGAACATTTCGGACGTCTACTGCTTCTTCTTGCTGAAGAGGCTGAAGCGCTTCTCCTTGTCCTTCTCCTTGTCTTTGTCGCGTTTGCCGGGGCTGGATTCGCTCGTCAGGGTGACAGTGGCTGGGAGCGTGTGAGCGCGGCTGGAGGCCGGCGTGCTCTGGTTGCTGGGCGTGATCTCAGATTTCTCGGAGGACGACGAGCCGCTGCCAGCGTTCTGAATGGCCTGGATCCATGTGTTCATCTCCTCCTTCAAACACCACACACACACACAGAGTTCATCAGACACATTCACAAATATATCTGTGCAAGACATACTGTACACTCTTAAAAACAAAGGTTCTTTATTGACATTGATGGTTCCATAAAGAACATTTAACATTCATGGAACCTTTTACAATCCACAAATGTTTCTTTTATAAAGAACAAAGGTTCTTTTGATTCTTAAAATATTCTTCACACTAAGAAAAAAAAGGTTCTTTTAAGAACTGTTTAATGGATGGTTCTTTGGGGAACCAAAAATGGTTCTTTTATGGCACTGATGGAAAAACCCCTTATGGAGCCTTTATTTTTATGAGTGCATATTTTTGTGTGTGTGTGTGTGTGTGTGTATGTGTGCCTATATATATATATATATATATATATATATATAGTTCCAATGCAAAAGCCTCTAAAAGCCATCTTGGTCAAAAATGAGATAACGATACTGAGTGAATGTTCTCCACACATAGTATATGTTCATCAAGTACTTTCACTTCAAATGCGCTAAATCCCAGCCTCAACCCATTCAGAAGTATCAGTACTTACACAGAAACCTATACATAGTAGCCAGAACGAAATGCTAATTTTAAAGAAAAATGTCAGACGTACTTAGAGGCTTTTGCATCTGAACTCTTCATATATATATATATATATATACACACACACACACACAATGTTGCAGGCGTCAGAAATTTATTGATATTCACCACATACACACTGGAAAAAAGTGTGTAGAAACAATTTTCACTCAAAAATGGCTAGTAACTTAAATAATTACAAAGAAATAGCAAGTAACATTAAATTAAATGTGAAATTTTGAAATAGAAAAACTGAAATTGTATTTTCTTGTAAAAGATACTGCAGTAATTTTTGTTTTATTTACAACTTCAAAAACTTTTTTTTTTGTTTTTTTTTTGTTACAGCATAATTGTTTTTCTGGGCATTTTTATCGAGTACTTTTTCCTCAAGCCATATAAAAACAGCATTTTTGTCAAATACTTCAATTGAATTAATAAACTTAAATATATTCTCAGTCTGAATGGGTGTTATTCTAAGTATTATTAATAAGTTATTTTAAGCTAATAATATTATTCAATATTTTCAATTACTTTTTATATTTACAAGATAAGTTTCACTAATTTTGTAATTTTGTGATTTTGTAAAATAATTAATTAATTTTTAAAAATATTTCTATAGCTTTATTTTGTTCTATTTATTTTATTTACTTTTAAAATTACCTAGTAATTTTGTAACATGATCTTGCCAGTTTTTTATATTTCTATATACTTTTATTGTTCTTTTTTAATTAATTCTATTTACTTTAGTGTAACTTTCAGTAATTTTGTAATGTGATTTTGCCATTTACTTTTTTATTTTTATATAGCTTTATTTTGTTTAAATTTATTCTATTAACTTTACTAATTATTTCAGTTTTAGTTTTAGTCATTTTAGTGCTTCAACTTAGTTGCTTGGTAGTTTTTAAATTTTAAATTAAATTTTATTTATTTTTTTATTTTATTTTTGTTTAATATTTATATTTAGTTTTATTTCAGCTTTATTTCAATCACCCAAAATTCTTAATAGTTTTAGTTTTACTTAATAATACTTAGCTGAACAATTATGACTGTTGCAAATAAAATGAAACAAACACTGCAAAATTAATCCACAGTTTAAAACAAAAGCACAATTTATCGTTTTATCTATCTATTATCTTTCATCAGTTGTTGCAATGTGCAGATGACTTACATATTTGATTATAAAGTTTAATAAGTAAATGGATTGAGGGTTAAATTGAACTAAAAATCTATAATTAATTAATTCATTTAGGTATCAGAAGTGCTCATTCTGTTCTTTTTAGTCTGTTTTTTCATATGAAGGTTCAGTTTCTCAGTTACCACAAGAGAGCGCCGCTAAACAACATTTCCAAAAATGAACCATGAACTCCAAACATTAGCTTGTGGTGTACTATATCTGGAGTTATGATGATAAAAGCAGACTTACATCATCTTTGGCTTGGAAGAGATACTCGTTTCCATCAGTAACTCTGTGAGGAGGAACAGCAGGTTCAGTCACAGTAGAAAAACATCATTAAAATACAATCAAATCAGTCCAGCTCTGATCTGCTGCTCACCTGAGCTTGAAGACGTGCTTCTTCTTCTTGTAGTCGACGGCCACCTCGCAGACGGCGTCCTTCAGGCTGATGGGGATCTCGCTGTGGTACGGGATGCCCTGCGCTGCGCTCTTGTTGTCTTTGTAGAAGCCCATCTCGTGGTTATTGATGACGCAGTACACATTATGCCAGGATCTGATGAGAAACACAACACACGCACATTAGCACATCTGGATCCGTTTCGTCAGTCCGAGCGGAGAAACCAATCCAGATGCTCCTGCATAAATTCAGCCGTGATTCCTGAGAATTTTATGATGGAATTTTCTCAGACGAATTATTTTAAAAACGCAGATTCATGTGACGTGATCTTGATTTGCTGATTGATTTCAGAGCCAAACACACCAAAGACTCGCTCAAACTCTGACATGATGATTATTGTCCATATGAGACTCGCTTATTTCCAGATGTTCAGGGAAAGTATTATCAGCAAGGTTTCAAAATGAACACTAATGCCAAATATAATGATAATGCATGGTAAAATGAATGGTTTTTATTAAATAGTATGAAAGAAAATCATTGATTTAAGGTATCTGCTTCATATTTTTGTGGAAACTATGCTACATTTTAATTTTCAGGATTCTTTGATGAATAGAAAGTTCAAAAGAACAGCATTTATTTGAAATAGAAATCTTTTATGACATTATAAATGTCAAGTTTGATGATTTAAAAAAAAAATACTGACGCCAAACTTTTGAACATCAGTGTAATTTTAGTTTTTTAATATTTAATTTTTTTATATATACTCTGAATTAATTTTTGTTTTTGTATTGTCCATTTTCATTTTCGGTAGGCTTAGGCATTTTATGTTTTATATATATATATATATATATATATATATATATACACTATATATATAGGTAATTTGTATTAATTTTATTTCAGTTTTAGTTCGAGTTATTTTAGTACATCAAATTAAATTAAACTAAATTAAAATGAGAAATCTTGCTTTAACAATTGGCTGAAATAAAGTGATTTATTTTATTTTAGTTAATGTTTATTTTATTTCAAATTATGTAATAATTTTTTTATTACAGCGTAATTAATTTTTTAGAGCATTTTTATGAGAGCAAATTTTTCTCAAGCCATATAAAAACATCATATAAAGCCACATAAATGTGTCACTCATTTAAGTAAAATACTTCTTATAAACAAATTAATTAATTGAATTATTAATGTTAGTTATTTTTAAAATTCTGAATTAGTGTTTTATTTTTGCATTTTATGTTTTCATTTTGATTTTAAAGTCTTAGTAATTTAGTTGTTGTTGTTTTTTTGTCATATTTTATTATCTAGTTTTTATTTATCTTTATTTCAGTTTTAATTCTAGTATTTTTTGTGCATCAAGTTAAACTAAATGAGAATGAGAAATGTTGCTTTAACAGCTAGCTGAAATAAATATTTGTAATATTTTATTTCAGTCAACATTTTTTAAGTAATGAATTTTTCTTTTATGGTTTTAGTTATCCATAATAATCCTGTTGTAAGTATAGAATATACATTTTAATTTGATCTTTGACAGTGAATTTTGCAGAGTGATTATCAGACCTGCTGGAGGCTTTCTTGTTGTGTCCCTCCCATTCGTGTTTACGGTGCAGGAATCCCTCCAGCTGCGCAGACGGCGTCTCCTGAACCTTCGCTGGCAGTGTGGCTGACTGACTGCCTTTGCCCCGTCTGTCTGCGCTCGGAGACGGGATGGGACTCGGTTCCTTCGAGCTCCTCTCAGCCACTCCGTTCATCTCGCCATCCACTCCATCCTGCCAACACACCGCCATCAGTTACCAAACACACTTCACTCAGAAAGTCAGTCACACAGGATGAATTCTCAAAGAATCATTTCAGAAACCGTTAGGAGGAAAACAATGGCTGATTCGGAGATGAGACTCATTAATATGAAGTCAAATAGTGATTAAGCGAGAATAAAGTCAACATGAACTCAATACTCTGCAAAAGTTTTTTTTTTTGTTTTGCATAGCGTTTTTGTCTTGTTTTCCAGTAGAAATATGGAAGAAGTCTTAAATAAACATTTCATTTACTTTAGAAGAAAAATGATTTGAGATTTTAAGTTTGAAAATTTTTTGAAAATGAAGTGAGTTTATACTAAATACAAGAAAAAAAAAAAACCTGCCAATGAAGTAAGAAAACTAAACTTGTTTTCTCTTTGAATTAAGCTGATTTTTCTGACTCCATTTGCATGTTTTTCTACTTGTTTTGAGCATAAAGTCATTAAATTTGATACATTTTTAAGAAAACATGACTTAATATAAAAAAGTATTTATATAAGTATTATTTTACTAAAAATAATTTCATAAAATATATTTTTATATATGTAGATTAGTATAAAACAAATTTATAAATAATTTATTAATATTTTAATACAGTTACATTTCTTCTTGTTTTAAGCATAAAGTTAAGCTAAATGTTTTCAGAAAATATAAAAAACATATTTAAGAAATGTACTAAAATAATTTAATAAAATACATGTTTATATTTAGATTAGTATTAAACTTACGTAAACACATATCATTTATTAATATTCTAATACACTTATTTTACTGTATTACTTTTCAAAAATATTAAATACATTTAATATATTAAGATTAGTTAAAAACTAATACAATCTAAAATATAAAAAAGAAAATGGATTAAATCACTTCAATTTGATCGTTTTTTTAAAGACTTAATCTTCATTTTGCATCTAAAGTAAATATATCTTGATTTAAGAATAGAGATATTAGATATTTGTTTATTTAGATATTTCGATATTTGTACTGAAAAAATGAGACAAAAATAAACAAATTGTTAATTCTTTTATCAATAACTTCCTTCTTTTTGCATGTCATCATGCAGGCATTTGGATATTGTTATTAATGTCAGATAATATTGTACATGCATCATACTGCAGAATTAATAAGGCTTTAAATGCACTTCATGTTGACTTTAAGGGTAAAAAGAGCATGCGAGATGGAAAGCCATCGATCTGCAGTCACCGCAGAAGGTCAGGAAACATGGCAGATGTCTGAAACTCAATCATTTCACTCGTTCACTGATTGAAAAACATCATGCTTAAAGCAACAGCACACAGAATTCACTCCAGATGTGTTACTGTACCGCAAAACCCGTCTGACGGGACCCAAGCGGCGTCCTGCTCCGCTAAAACAGCTTTCAGGAACTCAAACACAAGCTCTTTAGTCCATCATTACTGTGCTTAAAAACCTTAAAACTCTCATAAAGAGCCAGTGACTGGTTGAGATGCATTTAAACAGAGACAGAAGCAGCGATAATCGCATCACGATACATATATCCAACATACAAACTGTGGAGAAAGATTCAATTCATTTATTGTTAGTCAGCTAGAGAATGGTAAAGAAAGTCTGTCCACACGGATAACAGAGATACTGGAAGCACATGAAAACATTCATCTTTTCAGACCATTTTATGGTAAATCACCTCAAACCAACACAAACAATGGACTCTATTGGACTTTTTTGGACTCTCAACACAGAACAACAGACTTCAGTTTCACAAGCTCACATCGCAAACACAACAAACCAAAGCAAAACCAAACTATCAAAAACATGGCAGATCATTTGCACCGGTTTAAATATCAAAACTATTGTCTCTCGGTTCAGTATGACTCACATCACACGTACTGTCCATTAATATCAAGAGGAGGAAGCACGCTTCGCTTTCACAGTAAATAACACTGTTTACAGTAATACACTTATAATAGAAGTCTAGAACTATCCATAAAGCACCATTTATATATAGAAAACAGCACTGGCAGGAATTACACTGCAAAAAAATCATGTATCAGTATATCTAAATATTCTTAAATCAAGATGCATTTACTTGAGAAGCGAAATTACTTAAGATATTAAGTCTTTTTGTCTGAATAATTGATCAAAATTTTGTGACTTTATGCTTAAAACAACAAAAATTGTTTATATAAAATTTTTTTTTATATATTTTTATATTAGTTTATGTAGTAGTTAGTATTAAAAGTAATATATAATATATATGAACTAATCTTAATATATTAAATGTATTGAATTTTTAAAATTATACGTATTATATTATATTGAAAACAATACATAATATTATAAATATGTATTTATATTAGTTGTTGTATGCTAATATAAATATATAAAAAAGAAATGATTTTTAGTAAAATAATACACTTGATATACTAATATAAATATATTATTCATATAATAAATATTTTTAATTATATTAATTTAATACTAATCTTAATATATTAAATGGTTTTATTTCATTTACTAAAATAACATATAATATATTTAAACAAATATATTATTTATATTAATACATTTTATTTTTTATATTAAGTTTTGTTTTCTGAAAAATGCATCACAATTATTGACTTTATGCTCAAAACAAGAGACAAGATACATTTTCTGACCCCTTTTTCAGAGATTTTTTCTTGTTTTAAGCATAAAGTCACTTCAATTTTTTTTTTTTTAAATCTCAAAAAGAAAATCTAAAAATCTTTTTTAGAAAATCTCATCTCATGTCATTTTGCTTCTCATGTAAATGTATCTTAATTAAAGGATGTTTAGATATTTGTACTGGAAAACAAGACAAAAAGACTGAGGAAGAACATGAATTTTTGCATTATATGTGTTTCTCTTTTTCTAATGCATAATCAGAATTTAATCCTCCTAAAAAAAAAAAAGAAGTTCCACCTCAAAAAGACCATTCGACACTTTATAAATTAAATAACACTCACTTATATATGGAAGCATTCATATAAGTGCTTTACATGCTCCATATTTCCCATAGACTTCCACTGTGCATTACTGGGATTTCTAATGACTTAAACTAGTACTGAACCGGATCATTTCATCATCATTACTCATTTATCTGTTGATATCTTTTTAAGGCACATCATGGCCATAAAACACACCGAAGTTATTGAGATACATTGTCATTAGCCTTCATAAAGTCCACTGATAACCTGCTGACAAACACTGGTGCAGAGGTGAGTGTCACTGGTCTGGGATCATCAGAGAGCATTATGGGAACTCTCAGGGTCCCTGACCGGTAGTTCGTGGTGTCTGTTGACTGCTAGTGTATTGTGGGTAGGTACAGGAGCGGTAACTAACCCGTGGAGAGTCCTGGTCTGATGGCAGTCCGTTCTGGGCAATCTGCTCTCCTTCTCTGTGAACAAACACAAATAGAGATAAAACGTCACATCTGAACTCTTACTTCAGCTTCAAATTTACTGACAGTGCTGCCTTTGAATAATGCATCAGTATATTATATTATAATGCATATTACAAATATATTAATTATATAATACATTTCATTTTTTAATATTATTTTTTAACTAAACTTATTATATTAAATGTTTTTCATTATTTTTTTACTATTAATATATTATTTATTAAATACATTTTATTGATATACAATATAATTTATTAAATATATCTAATATACTAATATAAGTATATATGTATTTATATTTGTTCTATACTAATCTAAATATATTAAACATTTATTTAATGAAATGATTTTTTAATTCAAATAACTCTTAACTCAAAAACCAAACAACTGAATATATTAAATGTGTTTAATCACTAAAATAATACATGTAATATTTTAATTCAAATATATATTTATATTAATAAATTAGATTTTTTTATATTAGTTTAAACTAATTTTAATATATTAAATGCATTTGCAATGCAATTATAATTTTTTTTACTAAAATAACACTTAATATACTAAGTATATTAT
>CM077255.1:2511314-2556314 GCA_039654775.1 Spinibarbus caldwelli | reverse complement strand
CGCTTTGTCTCCAGCATACGCTGACTGCAGGCGCACCGCGTCTTCCTGCAGCTGCCTGACCTGAACACACGAGCAGTGAAACACCTCCTTATGCAGCTCCAACTGCGCTTCAGAGGAACGCTGAACATGCAGCATTTGATGCTTAAAGGACTCATTTAGTGCAAGACAAATTGTGAGAATTCAAGAGGCATACAATTTTAAGACCCATTAATTAGGTGTAGAGTCTTGGACAGTGCATTTAGCCAATAAAACCGGTTAATTTACTTCTTTGTTGTTAATGATGCACAAACAAAGGATGCGGGACAAATATATGTAGTGTGACTTGAGAAAGGGCTTTACTGAGGAGAGCATTTCCAATCAGATGTTTTTATGCTATTCATTGTAGATAATTTTTAAATATAAATTATATTTAAATATAAAATATATATGTAATATATCTATTCAATTTATAAAATATTAATATTATTTGTTATTATTATTCAAAAACATTATTATTATCATTATTATTATTATTATTATTAATTAAAATGTTAAATATTATTATATTTTTTAATTATTATATTTATTGTTTTATATTTTTAAAACATCATACTAATTAAATTCATATTTCTTTTATTAATATACATTTTCTCTCTCTCTCTCTCTCTATATATATATATAATTAAATAAAAATTAATATAAATGTTTAAAAATTCTGAATTACTCAAATTTTATAGAATTTTAAATATGTGTTTAATTCTATAAAAGTTTAGAATAATTTAGTTTTTATGATTTTGAAAGTCAAAAAATAGATTAAAAAATACATTAACAACAGTAAGATTGCCAAAAATATTATTACAGTTTAAAAAGTATGTTCTATTATAATATATTTTTAAATGTAATTTATTTTCACTGTATTGTTGATCAAATAAACCTTGGTGAGCATAAGAGATTTTTTCAACAACATTAAAAAAAAATCTTAATTATTCCAAACTATATATGATATATTTATATATATCAGCATTTTTTTTATTTTTTTTATTTTTTTGAAATATATTCATATTTTAGAACAAATGTATTTTATAGTTTATATATGTGACCCTGGACCACAAAACCAGTCTTAAATAGAACAGGTATATTTGTAGCAATAGCCAAAAATACATTGTATGGGTCAAAATGATCTATTTTTCTTTTATGCTAAAAATCATTAGGATTTAGTAAAGATGATGTTCCATGAAGATATTTTGTAAATTTTCTAGCATAAATATATCAAAACTTAATTTCTGATTAGTAATATGCATTGCTAAGAACTTCATTTGGACAACTTTAAAGGCAATTTTCTCAATATTCAGATTTTTTTCCACCCTCAGATTCCAGATTTTCAAATAATTATATCTTGACCAAATATTGTCCTATCCTAATAAACCATACATCAATGGAAAGCTTATTTATATAAATCTCAATTTAAAAAAATTACCCTTATGACTGGTTTTGTGGTCCAGGGTCACATATGTATATTACACATACATTTTTCTTGTACTTAATTGTACTTGTTTTCTGAAAAGTGACAATATAATTTAATCTATATTCTAAAAGTAAAGTTTTTTTTCACTAAAGATTTTTAAGCCATTGTGGAGCAAGTGTGTTTTATGTTTTGTTACTCATTCTTTTCAAATGACTTTTGTGTACTAATATCTGTGTGTTTCTGGATCTGAGCGACGCACCTGCGTCCCAAGAGCTTGAATGTCATGCTCAAACGTGGTGTGCATCCTCTGCAAAGTTTCCACTGTGTTCTGGTCTCGGCCCAGCTCTTCTGGAAGCTTCTTATGCTTGTCCAGGATGCGGCCCAGAATCTCCTTGGCGTCGTGGTAGAACTTGTGCAGCTCATAGGAAGCAGCGAGAATCTGCGTGCGCGTGTCGATGAGCTCCAGCAGATCGGCCCAGGCCTCGTTCAGACCGTCCTTCCACTCGGCCACAGTCGCGGCGTCAGCGTGGCCGGCGTTAATGAGATCGTCAGCCATGCGGTTCACACCATCCACACGCTCCTGACCGATGTTTCCTGTGTCACGAGCAAATTCACGGAAGCGCTCCTGCAACATCTGCGGCACAGGAACAAAAATGCATTTATTGTTTAAGAAGATTACAAAATTTACCCTAATTTACATGCTGCATCCATTTATGAATATTAATTAGGATAAGTGATGTTCACCCAAATTGATTTTTGATCAATATATTATACTATAATATATATATATTAAATCAGCATTGTTTTTATAAATTCATAATTATATTTACAGAACAATTATTTTATATTTTATATATTTATTATTTTAAAAAGAATCTTAATAATCAGACTGAATTTGTTTGTCAGGGCGACAAATATTCATATTATTTATCAATAATAAAAGCTTCATGGCAAAAATCTGATCTGTTGATTATTTCAAGTAAAAATTAAACATTTCCTTCATAAATCAATCAGTTCAGCCTTAAATGAATTGGGTTTGAGTTTGTGTGTAAAACCAGAGAAGAAAATTCTTGAAAATTCATAAGCCTAAGTCTAAAAAATATTATATTAAATATTATATAAATAAAGACATACTTTTAGATATATCACACAGTCCTTATCATATAGTAAAAAACTGAAATAAAGTACATAACATTTTATTTATTTTTTAATTTATTAATTTAAATACATAAATAATTTTATATATACTGATAAACATTATTTTTTGTACTTAAAAAGTTGAACTTGCACAATGACAATAAAGTTGACTCCAAACTTTTTAATTAATATGCTGAATAATTCTTTTTTTTGTATCACATTTTTAAGCCACTGCAGAGCAAATACATTATTACTGAGATTAAAAAGATTGAAAGGATGAAAAAGATGAACAATGAAATGAAAATTTTGACATTTTGAGTTTGATGCAGGTCAAAGTGTGCTGGAATTGGTTTTTCGGACTCACAGTGACGTGTTCGTAGTCTTGTCCGAGCTCGTGAGATCCAGCCACCACCTCTCTCTCGGCGATCCACTGCTCCAGATCGTCCACCTCACGGTTGAGCTGGAAGAGGCGGAAGCGCTCCTCCAGTTTGCCTCTCCTCTCCTCTGAAAGGTCCTTCAGTCCGGCATACAGCTTATCCACCTGTGACTGACGCATGCCAATCCTCTCACTACAACACACACACACACACACACACAAATACACACAAAGTCAGGATTGATTTCAAGATCATATTCAGAGATGTTCAGCATAAGATGTTAAATAGCCCAGAGGTGCAAAGATTAAGATCTGATTTGAAATACAAACATGAGAGTGTACATCTATTTCAGATCAATTCAAAATCTACATCAAAGTCAGAATCAGATTCAGAATCAAATTGAGATTCAGATCCAGGTTTAGAATCAAAGTCGGTTTCAGAGCCAGAATTAAATTAGTTTAAGGTTCAAATCCATATTTAGAATCCAAGTCTGAATCATAGTCTTACTTAGATTTAAATTCAGATTAAGAGTTAAATCTGAATTTAAATCTTACTTAGATTTAAATTCAGATTAATCAAAGTCAAGGTCAGTATTTGAGTCAGAGTCAAAATCAGATTAACATTTTGGATTTAGAATCAAAGTCAGTTTTGGAATCCAAATCAGATAAATATTCAAATCCAGATTTAGAATCAAAGCTAGAATCATAATAAAAATCAGATTCAGGTTAAGAATCAAAGTCAGACTCTGTTTCAGAGACAGAATCAAATCAGATTAAGATTCAAATCCCGATTTAGAATCCAAGTCCGAATCATAGTCTTAATTAGATTTAAATCCAAATTAGGAATCAAAGTCAAGGTCAGTTTTTGAGTCAGAGTCAAAATCAGATTAACATTTTGGATTTAGAATCAAAGTCAGTTTTGGAATCCAAATTAGATTAAGATTCAAATCCAGATTTAGAATCAAAGTCAGAATCAGTGTCAAAATCAGATTAAGATCCAGACTTAGAATCAAAGTCAGTTTCAGCATTACAGTCAAAAGCAGCTTTAGATTCAAAAATGAAAGGCAAAGTTAGTTCTAGAGACAAAATCAGATTCAGATCCAGATTTAGAATCAAAGTTTCAGAGCCAGAATCAAATAGAATTAAGATTAAAACCCACTACATTCAAGTCAGCATTATAGTCAAAAGCAGATTTGGATTCAGATTTACAATCAAAATAAAAAAAATGAAGGTCAAAGTTTGTTTTAGAGTCAAAATCTGTTTCAAAGTCTGTTTCAAAACCATATTGAGATTTAGAATGAATTTTTAGAATTTCCAAATCAATGAAATCAGTGTCAGAGATTTCCATTTCTGAGTCTCAAAATCACAAAATAAAAATCAGATTTAGATCCAGATTTAGAATCAAAGCCAAGTCAGTTTTAGAGTCAAAATCAGATCCATATTTAGAAATATGTTTAGAAAACAAAGTCAATGTTAGAGACAAAATCAGATTGAGTTTTAAAGTTCATATCAGATTCAGTGTTAAATTGAGACCCAGATCCAGATTTACATTTAGATTGAGATTAAGTGTTTAACCTCTCGGGGTGGTTGGCGGCCACCAGGCCTCGGCTGGTCTTGGACAGCTGGTGGACAGTTTCAGCGTAGTCCTCCACCGCCTGCTCCAGGATCTGGTGTTTCTTCAGCATGGCCACTGAACTCTGCTCATCCTGAGAACAACAAGGGTCGACATTCAGTAAAGCAGCATACAAATATTGAACTGCTAAAGTGAACATTATTTTGGTTTAAGCAAGACACTGCAGGTGATCTAACAGATATCACTATATTTCCCCAGTTAATTAATCACAGTACATTAGGACCTTGAATTTTGTATCACAAGTTTTCTGAAATGTTGTTTTAATATGCAAAATCAGATATTATCTAATTAAATATACACTAATTTGCATACATTTCCAGAAGCAAAATCTGAACATTGGATAAAGCCAGGTTCAAAATTCTTGTTTAATTTTGTTAACATATGAAAGATTTTTACTGAAGTGATTTTTAATATCTCTTTTTTATCACTCAGAAAATACTGTCAACAAGCAAGTATAAAATCCATTTTCAAACATGTTTTTAGGAATAAATTGATATATAAATCAAAGAAAGATATATGAACAAATCCCTAAGTTAAAAAAAATCATAATATAGAGAGGAATAAAACTGCTAAGTTTGCTGATTGTTAGTGCTGCTGAAGTGGAGAAACAAACTCACAACCTTTAAAGATACTCATTTTCACCATGTTTTTAGAAATAAGATGTTATGGAATCAGTGTGAATGATATATGAAAAAACCCTTCAGTAAAAACCTTCAGAATACAGATAGGAATAAAACTGCTAAACTTGGTGTATGTAAGTGCTGCTGAAGTGGAGGGGAAAAAAATGTAAAGATATGTATAGTAATTGAAATCTACAGACAAAAATAGATCAAATTTACTAAAATAAACACTTCAATGTGTATTTTGGATGTTTTCTTTCCACTAGTCTGAAATAAGAAAACAGGCCAAAATCTCAAAACTATCTTTTACAGATTTCATTCAGGGGAATGTTTCAGACCTTGGCCTTCTCTTCAGACATCATGTAGAGCTCCTGCTCGCTCATCCAGGCTTCAGCTTCAGCTGCGTCGAAGTAGTACTGCTGGGCCTTATGGGCCTCCTCGAGTCTGGTGTGGCGTTTCTCCGTCTCCTGGATGATCAGGCTCCACAGCTGCTGCAGGTCAGACAGTCGAGCTCGGATGGCCTCTACATTAGGGCTGTCGGCCTTCAGGATGCTCTGGCTGCGCTCGAATATATCGTCACAGCGCGGCTGATGGCCCTGGATCTCCTTCTGTAATGTCTGTGGATTAAAGGACATTTGAGTAAGTGTGTGTGGAAAACCTGTATCTAATTATGTAACTAATTAAATAATGTCCAATAACAGCATAAATTATCGTGTCGACACAACAGGCAGTTCAAAAGTGTGGGGTCGGTAAGATTTTTTTATGTTTTTGAAAGAAGTCTCTTTTGCTCACAGATCCTGCATTTATTTGTTTACAAATACAGTAAAACAGTAATATTATGAAATATTATTATAATTTAAAATAAGTGTTTTCTATTTGAATATAATTTACAATTTTAATTTATTCTTGTGACGCAAAACTGAATTTTCTCCATCATTACTCCACTCTTCAGTGCCACATGATCCTTCAGAAATCATTCTAATATGCTGATTTGCTTCTCAAGAAACATTTCTGATTATTATCAATGTTGAAAACAGCTGTGCTGCTTCATATTTTTGTGGAAAAGTAAATTTTTTGATGAATAAAAAGTTCAAAAGGACAGCATTTATTTAAATAAAATCTAAATCTCTTACTGACATTATCAGTTATTTTAGTATCATTGAGATTCTCTTATAGTTTTATTAATATTTTGAATAGTTTTTATATTTTCCATTTTCACTTTAATTTAGTTAAAGTTTTAATCATTTTATTGTTGTATTTAGTAGTTTTTTATGTCTACATAGTTGCCTTGGCATCTAGCTAAAAATAAAAAGTTTTTTGTTTAATTTTATTTCAGTTAACGTGTTTTATTTAAAGTTGGAATTTTTTATGGTTTTAATTTTAGTTACAGTTTTAGTTGTAAAAAGCCTAAATATCTTTGTCACTTTTCATCAATTTAATGCATCCTTGATGAATAATATAGATCTATTTTTTTTTTAAATAGAAAAATGTAACTGACCCCAAACATTACTTCAACAGTAATATATACAATTTTTTTTTTTATTTTTAAATATTTTTTCAGATCTCTAGTTTGTGTTTGTTTTTAAATAGCAGTTTTAATAAAATATTTAACCCTTAACACATTACCTGGTTCTTCTTGATAAGCAGCTGAACAGTCTGTAAATTGTGGCCATGGTCTGTAGACGTAGCGAGAGGCATTCGCTCCTCAACCCAGAGCTGTGGAGAAACAACAAGTTAAACACACGCACAGGTAAACATTCACACGCATATATAAACCCAAACTTACGATCTCATCCTCCATGTCGCGGTTAAACTGATGAATCTCTCGAGAGGCCATGAGGAAGTCTTTCCGTTTCTGCAACGGATCCAGCAGCTCCTTAAACTTCAGCTCCACCTCCTTGCGGCGTCCATCAACCTCGTCTGTGTCCTTTCCTTCCTGTCTCAACACATGAGCTTGAGACTGAAGCTCTTCCACCTCCCTCTGACGCACCTCCACCTGGTTCTCCAACATCTGGACACAAAAGAGAAGAGTTAAGGTGGTTTCACAATGTTATAAATTCACTGTAAACCACGGCTTCACAGGGCTTATTGCTTTTATAAAATGGTTATTCCATATACGTAGTAAGGTTTCACAAAATAAAACAGCAAATAAAGTGTAATGATATTAATAAAAACAGCATTCTTCCACCAAACAATGTAGTTCCTCAGAAACAGCTGTGGTTGCAACCATAGATTTTCAGCGTTCTGTGCAGGATTGTGGCATCTTTCGAATATTCAGTGATTCAGCCAGAAACAGTCGTTAATGAGGTATCTACGTGTATATATATCTATGGTTGCAACCAGAGTTGGGTATAACATGTTACTCAGTAACGCGTTACTGTAATCTATTTACTTTTCCTGGTAACGCAGTAATGTAATGAGTTACATTTTAAATTTATGTAATTTGATTACAGTTACTTGTGTCAATAAAATTACGTTACTTAAGTTACAAATGCAGTGTTTAAAAAAAATGAAGTAAAAATCATGTTTTGCGTGTCAGTATTTCCTTTAGTAAATCACCGGAGAATGCGAGCTAAAATGAGAGTCCTACAACATTTAGATGCAATGAAAGGTTGCCTATCATATTTCAAAATGTTGCACTCGACATATTTTAGTCTTGCATTACAGTTTGGGAAAAGTTCAACAAGTGAATGTGTACAAGTTTATGTCACAGTAAAACTAATAAAGTAAAAAAATAAATGACCCCTCAGAATGAGATCCTCCGCTGGATTAAGCCGCATCCGCATCACAATTCAAGGCTTATTCCTCACAGCGCCAAAAACGAAAAGTAGCCGAGATGAACTTGAATCTTTCTACAGAGGTGACATGAGCGTTTATATGTTCGCGCGTCTCAAGCTTGGTTTCGCGTGGATGATTATCTTATAGCGCGCGATGTGCGTGGGCATGATCACATTATAGGTGAGCTCAGATGGGAAAGACTGTACCTCACGTTGGTTTCATACGGATTATTTTATCAAATAAAGGAAGATATTCACAGAGACTGAGAACGCAGAAAGCGCACCCTATTTGTTTTCTTTATTTTACAAAACCAAAAAAGAAAAGAAAAGTTTTGTTGATATTGGGAGTGAATCAGGTTATACAAATAATAGGCCTACTTATGTATTTTTTTCAGTCAATATGAAATTAATGAAAGAACTATAAGTTTCTCTTTGTAGTGTATTTTTTAGGTTTGATAACTTGAAAAGTAAAGTAAACTTGAAAGTAACTTGAAAGTAAAGTAATTAGTAATCTGATTACTTTTTAAATGCAGTAATCAGTAATGTAATCAAATTACAATTTTAAAGTAATTAGTAATTTGTAGTGGATTACTTTTTTTTTGTAACTTACCCAACACTGGTTGCAACAAAGTGGTTGCCGAGCAACACACAAAGTAAACATAGGTGTAGGTTTGTAGAGCAATTTACAATGGCTTCGAATGCGGCTCAACCAATCAGAATCAAGCACCGGAACTATCCATTTTATAATAGAAAGTATATAAAGAACACGTGAGAATAAATGTGTTCTCAGATACCAATGACAACAAGAACTCAGCATCCACTCTCTTCTCTCTTGCGGGATACTCTTCATCTGTGTTTGTTTACAATGGTTTTCGAAACAGCGCCACCACTCTTGCCTTTTTGTGCAACAGCAGCTGCTCTGGGCACGTGATCTAAGCTCAAATCTAATTGGACGGACTGTTTCCTCACGGAGCGATACACAGGATGAAAAAAAATCCTCGCTTTTCCATGTAGCAACCTAGTGTGAATAACCCCATAGGGATCTATTGTTTCGATTCAAAAGCGTCATCGCGTCCTTCAGAACATAAACCCAGCCTTCAGCTCTGATCATCTCAAACCTGTTGTTTCTTGAGCAGGATGTTGACGCTGGTCAGATCTTTGCCGTAGTCGTCCGATTGGATCTGACCCTCCAGACCCACCAGCCATTTGTCCAGATCGGCGCAGCTCTGCGTGAAGAGCTCGGCTTTGTTGGCGTCAAACAGACACTGGGCTTTAGTCTGAGTCGTGGTTTCCAGTTCGGTCCACATCTTCTGCAGCGCCGCCAGCTTCTCCTTCACTACGGCTTCTGTCTCTGGCTTCTCTGAGACCAGCTGCTTCCCTTCCTGCAGAGAAATAGAGAATAACATTACATTAAATGCAATGAAATTACACTTACATTCATGCTTTTAGCAGACGCTTTTAATTCAGATTTTTTCTCAGAATTGTGAGAAAAAAGTCAATTGCACAATATAAACTTATAATCCTGACTTACTTTCTTGCAAATTCTGACTTTATCCCTCAGAATTCTGAATTTACATCTTGCAGTTCAATAGTTAATACATTTACATTTATGAATTTACATCTAGCCATTGAATAAAAAATAAAAAAGGTAATTGCGACTTTTATCTCACAATTCTGACTTTAAAATTGTGAGATAGATATAAATTCAGAATCGGGAGAAAAAGTCAGAATTGTGATATCAAAAGTTGCAATTACCTTTTTTTCATGGCAGAAACAAGCTTCCATAATATATAGAGCAAATTCCAACAGCTGATCATTTTTATTATAGCTGATAACCAATATGATGACCAATGATTTTATGCATCCCTACTAAATATCTTTATTATAAAAGTTTTGTTTTCCAGTACAAATATCTAAACCTTTGAATTAAGTTTATTTTTTTTTTTACCCCATCAGCAGATATTATTTGTTGTTCTAAACATAATTTTGATATTTGATAAGACCTAACATAATTTTGTTTTTCAAATCCAGATTTAATACTGTACTGGAAAACAAGCCAAAATTACTAAGTAAGAAAATCAGTATCTCACAAAACAACAATGCAACTTCCTTCCTGATTAAACTGTCTTATGAGTCATATTGTCTAAATATTAATGCTATAACACACAAGACTTTAAGGAATTACTGAATGCACAATGTTTTCGGACAACAGATATCTGATTTTCATTCTAGCAACAAAAGGCAGGACATATAAGAAGAAAGAAATGCTTGGATAGATTTCAGTGATAAATGCTCAAAAACATACACTGGTAACATTACACACAACAAAAACAGCACAATTTAAGATGAAATTAAATGCACAGATAACTGACCTTCTCGATTTTGTCCAGCCATTCTTTGTTGGACTGCAGTTCGGCCATGAAGCCCTGATGTTTGAGCCATTTGCTGTGCAGGTTGCGAGCTTCATCGTAGGACATGTCTTGTGCTGTCAACATCTTCTCATTGATCCACAGGGACAACTGCACAGAGGACACAAAACAGGCAAGGTAAGAGGCGTTTCTATTGGATCTACCTTATTTTTTAGCACATAAAACTAAAACTTAAAATAATTTTTCATTACTTGAAATAAATAAATATTAACTGAAATAAAATAAAATATAAAAAACTAATTTCAGGTAGTTGGCAAGGCAAATTTTCTCATTTTAATTTAGTCTAACCAGATGTACTAAAATGAGTACAATAAATAAGTAAAACTATATAGACATATTAAAAAACAAAAAAAGACAAAGATTCCAAAAAACGGGAAAAAATTCTAAATTACACAAACAACAAATTTACTAAAACTGTAACTAAAATTAAAATGACAACTGAAAATAAAAATGATTCAAAATATTAAAAACTATAATAGTATCCAAATCATATCAGGGTTATTATAGTAAACTAAATTTAAACTTATAAAAATATAAACTTAATGTTAACTGAAATAAAATAAAATAGGCCAAGGCAACATTTCTCATTTTAATGTAGTTTAACCTGATATACTAAAATAACACAACTGTCATAACTAAAACTGAAAATAAAAAAATTATAAAAACTATACAGACACATTAAAAAAATTAGAAAAATGCCAAAAACACACAACAGAATGACTAAGAATGTAACTAAAATGAAAATGGAAAACATAAAATAAAAACTTCAAAATACTAACACAAACTATTATAGTATCTAGAATAACAGCTAGCTCACCTCCTGGCAGTCCTGCAAGAACTTCTGCAGGTCTCTGTTGTCCTTCAGCCTCATGAGCAGCTCCACAGCCGCCTCACGGTTCTTCTTATGCCTGCAGGTTAAAGGTTGAAGGTCAGCCCGACTCTTTTATCTAGTTATCTGTATACTTTCCCTTGTTGAATTGCATGTGTTTTGTTACCGGTCATCGATGGAGGCTGCCCTCTCCTGGATGCGGTCAGCGTTTATGTTTCCGTCACTGGCCAGTCTCCTTCCAGCCTCCACCACTCCGTTGATCTTGTCCTCGTTGGCATCCATGGTGGTCATGAAGTCCTCCTGTTTCTTAATGGCAGCTTCTGCTCCTTCAAGAGTGGTGGGCATCTCGGTATGAGCCAGAACATACTCCTACAGAAAGATGGAGAATAAATCACTCAGATGAAGCTCAAACTAGATGTTTAAACTTTTTTTTTTAACTATTTTTGGTTCCTCAAAGAACCTTTCAGTGAACAGTTCTTAAAAGAAACATTTTTTCTTAGTGCGAAGAACTTTTTAATAAGACAAAAATATATGTATTGTAATTTAAAATAAAATTGTTATTATTATTTACTTTATTTTCTTATTTTACAGTGAAATATTACAATAGTACAAATTATTATTTTGTTTAACATTTTTATTTAGTAAACTAAAATCACAATATGGCTTGGTGCAATTATCAAAAAGATGGTCTGAAAATGAAAAAATTAAGAGAGGAAAAAATATTAGTACTGTAATTACAAAAAAATATTATTATTATTAGTAGTAGTATTTTTCTTAAATACTTGATTTTTTTTTCTTTTACTGTGAAATATTACAATATTTTCTTATTTTGTTTAACATTTTTATTATTAAACCGAAATCACAATATGGCTACGTTTAATTATCAAAAAGATGGTCTGAAAATCAAGAAATTAAGACAGCCAAAATAAAAACAAAACAAAATAAATAAATAAATAAATAAAACATAGTATTATAATTTTAAATACAATTATTATTATTATTATTATTAAAAAAATTTTAATATATTGTGAAATTTTAGAATAGCAAAATCTCTTATTTTGTTTAATATTTTTATTTAGTCAGACAAAATCGCAATGCGGCTTCGTGCAATTATTAAAGATGAATGAAAATGAAAAACTTAAGACGACCAAAAAATATTAGCATTGTAATATTAGTAATATTTGTACTGTAATATTAGCATTTAAAATATATTTTTTCTTAAAAAATAAATTTTTCATTTTATAGCGAAATATTACAGTAGTAATATTTCTTATTTTGTTTAATATTTTTATTTAGTAAACTGAAATCACAATATGGCTGTCATAAAAATGGTTGAAAATGAAAAAATTAGGACAGAAATTTTTTTCTTTTCTTTTCTTTTCTTTTCTTTTCTTTTCTTTTCTTTTCTTTTCTTTTCTTTTCTTTTCTTAATTACTACATTTTTATTTTACAACAGTACAATTTTAATTGCAATAATAATATTTCTCATTTTGTTTGCAGTGAAGCCATAGAAGAACCATTTTTGATTCCCCAAATGATTCAGCGATCACTTCTTAAAAGAACCATTTTTCTTGGTGTGAAGAACATCTCAAATATCTCCAGAACCTTTTCTCAACTCTAAAGAATCTTGGATGTTAAAGGTTCTCCATGGAACCATCAATGCCATTAAAGAACCTTTATTTTTCAGTGCAATTACCTGGTTGTTGAGGAAGGCCTCTGCTTGTTTGGTGTCTCTGAGGAAGATCTGATAGGCGTGAGACTGCGATAGAAGATTCTGCCGGTTTTCCCACATCTTATGAAGCTCGTTCCATCCGGTATCCAGAGCCTGGAGCCTTTGTCTCAGAAACATATACTGAGCATCCGTTTGCCCCTGCGTCACCATCTCACCCATGTCTCTCATCTTCTGGTAGTCTTCTTCGTAGTTGTTAATCTCGTTTTTAATGCCTTCGTGTTGAGAAAGGAGCTTCTCAGCTTCGGCTAGTGTATTCGGCATGTCTTCGGATGCAATGGCCGTCTGCGTGCGGGAAAGCCAGGATTGGAAATCATCCAGCTCGCGAAGGAACTGTTGGAGCTTGCTGGCTTCCCCAAGAGACGCCTCGCGGTTTCGAAGGGTTTCTTTCATCTCCTCCCAAACGGCGGTGATCTCAGCCAGCCGTCCTGTGATGGCTTTGGCCTGATCTGGATGTTCTTCGGCCAATCGCTCTGCTTCGCTGCGGAGGTCACCCAGTTTGGCTTCGATGGCAGCCAGATCGCGCTCCATTCCGGTGAGCTTGCGCTGGAGGGCCATTACGCCTGTCAGGTCGTTGCCCAGCTCTTGGGTGGACTCGATGACTTTGGTCTTCTCGCGGATCCAGGATTTGGTTTCGTTGCAGTCGAGGTGGTAGTTCTGAACGCCCAAAGCCGAGTTCAGGGACTCTTTCTTCTGGTCCACCAGGTCGCGGAACTGACTCCACCTACAGATGAGCGTCAGGTTGTAGTTTAACACGTGCTACATAGGATCCCTGCTGGAACCAGCTGGTTAAGCTAGCTTACAGCTAGTTTAGTCAGGCATAATATAGCTGTTGAAGGGAGTTCACCAGCATGGTCTCTCAAATCATAATATGGCCTAGTGCAATTATCAAAAAGATGGTTCGAAAATAAAGACATTTTTATAGCAAAAAAAAAAAAAAATAGTATTGTAAATTTAAAATATTAATAATAATAATTATTATTATTATTATTATTATTATATTTTCTTAAATGCTTGATTTTTTAATTTTACAGTAAATTATTAGAATAGTAATATTTCTTTTTGGTTTTTTATTTATATAATTTATTTTTATTTACATTTATTTAGTAAACCGAAATGCTAAAAAAATATTAGTATTGTAATTTAAAATAATGATAATAATAATAATAATAATAATAATAATAATAATAATAATAATAATTATTATTATTATTATTATTATTATTATTATTATATTTTCCGTAAATGCTTTTTTATTTTAATTTTTTTTTACAGGGAAATGTAACTATTTCTTATTCTGGTTTTTATTTATATAATTTTTTTATTCTCATTTATTTAGAAAACCAAAACTGCAACATCTGCTATTATCAAAAATATAGTTTGAAAATGATTTAAAACAGTGAGAATTTTTTTTTTTTGAAATTCAAAAATAAAATTATTACTATTATTATTATTTTGTTATTTTTCTTAAAAACTCGATTTTTTATTTTACAGTGAACTATTACAATAATAATATTTTGTTTACTATTTTTATTTATTATTTATTAAATCACAATATGGCTTAGTGCAATTATCTAAAAAAAAGAAATTAAGAAAACCAACTGTATTGTAATTACAAATACAATTATTATTATTTTTCATAAATATTATATTTTTTATTTTACAGTGAAATAATATTTTAATATACTTTTGATATTTGTTAGTTTAATATTTTTATTTAGTAAATTTTTTAGTTTTCAGTAAAATAGTACAATATATACAGAGAGAGAGAGAGAGAGCGCGCGCGAGAGAGAAAGATTTCTAAACAGAACTTAACTACAGAACTAGAAGAACAGAACTACATTTGGCACCAGCACAGAATGCTATGACTTGCCTGGTGTTGAGTTTGTCTTGTTGGGCTTTGATGTCTTTCTCGCTCGGGTGTCCGTTGTGTATGAGCTGCCTGGCGATCTGATTGACAACAGCCACGCGTGAGGCCTGGTTATTCATTTCAGGCTCCAAACTCTCAAACCTGGAGGGTAATAAAAACATTTCCATCACACAATCATCAAGAACAGCAGCTCTGAAGAATCATGTTTTACAATAAGGGCCAATTTGTCCTTGAGAAATGGAGAATGTGATATCTGGCCACACTAGAGTGAGTTCAATCTGTTATCGACCACAGAGAACATTCAGACGATCATTTGTACTGCTGTTCTCCAGCGGCGTGACTCAGCATGAACAGCTGCGCCAGTAAACGTTCCTAATTATATTGGCTTGAGACAAAATTCTGATCTACTACCTTTTTATTATTGTCATTATTATTTTTCTTAGACAAATATTCCTAGAGCTTTCAAGCTACATCCACCAAACTCGTCTCAGACGTTCAGACTTCAGACACCCTAGAAACCACACAGAAACCTTCTAACAGCAACACATAACCATCTTGCAATGTCCTTGCAATAACCCAGAACACCACAGCATCGGACAGCAATCGGTTTATCTGTCTTTCAGAGTGGTTGGATGGACTTAAAACCGTTAAACTTCAAACCTGTAAAAATACCTTAATATAAAAATGCTTCAAAATTTAGGTTTTTAAATTATGTCAAACTTAAAACTGCTTCAAGCTTAAAATCTTTTTAAACTACACCAAACTTAAAACTTCACACTTCAAAACTACTAAAAACTACTCAAGTGCTTCACACTTTTAAAACTACTTTTTAAAGCTTTTTAAACTACCTCAAACATAAAACTGCTTTAAACTTCAAACTGCATCAAAATTTAAGCTCTTTAAGCTACTTCAAATTAAAAATTGGTTCAAAATGCACATATTAAAGGGGTCATCTAGTACGATTTCACCTTTTTAACTTTTGTTAGTGTGTAATGTAGCTGTGTGAGCATAAACAACATCTGCAAAGTTACAAAGCTCAAAGTTCAATGCAAAGAGAGAAATTGTCTTTTACAGAATTAGCATAGCATCGCCTACAGAATCACGATTCTGTCTTCTAACGATTCTAATGGATTCACAATTTTCAAAATCAATGTTCTAAAGCAGCGGTTCTCAATCCTGTTCCTCGCGTCGCCCTGCTCTGCACACGCTCTGCTCTGCATCTCTCTCTCTCTCACATCAGCTCAGCACCAACAATGAACTGTTCCATTTATACACTTATTTTCACATAGCAATGACAAGCGTTAAACATGGACACGCGTGCGGTTGCCGTACTGTATTAAAGCTTTAATCATGATAAAACCGTATATTAAAAGCTAACATAAGCAGTAGCATAATAACAGCGTATCTAAAAGTATGAGACAACAACAAACAAAAACCATAGGCCTACCATTAAGAGCCGTGCTTGCACAGGTTCTGCGCGATCCTCTCCACTAATATCTGCGTCTCAATCGGGCTCAAACTGATAAGCAATATAGATGACAGTCATTGTTTACAATACAACCGGAGCACATGCCGCTGAGGTGAGGGGGGGACGTTTAGACGCGCACTAGAGGCGGTTTAGCCAATCACAACACACTGAACCAGCTAACCAATCAGAGCCCATTGCAAATTTCTGAGGGAGGGCCTTCACAGAACCTGGAAATCAAACCGGCCATTTTGATGCTAGCTGAATAGCACTGTACAATACAGGTAAAATATGTGAAAAATAATGCGATTTTTTAAAAACGAAGCATGAACACGTTGCTGTGCACCCCATAAACACAATCAAGCCTTTGAAATAATCCATTAGACCACCCCTTTAAAACTTTCAAACTCCAAACTGCTTCAAGCTTCTGAAACTACTTCAAATTCAAAACTTCTATAATCTTTTAAAACTCCTTTAAACTTAAAACCTTCAAACCTTGAATTTTTAAATCTAATTCAAACTTAAAACTGTTTCAAAATTTAAGCTTCTTCAAACTTAAAATTGGTTCAAAATGCACACATTTAAACTTTAAAACTTAAAACTGCTTCAAGCTTTTAAAACTACTTTAAACCTAAAACAGCTTTAAAATTCAAGTTTTTAAAAATACTTCAAAGTTAAAACAGCTTTAAACTTTTACAACTACGTCAAACTTAAAATGCCTTCAAACCTTTAATTTTTAGAACTAATTCAAACTTAAAACTACTTGAAACTTCAAGCTTTGTAAACTGCTTAAAACTTAAAACCTTTTCAAAATGTAAACTATTTCAGACTTAAAACTACTTCTAACAGCTTTAAAATTTACATTTTTAAAAATCTAAAAAAATCTTCAAAATGTAAGCTTTTTAAACTAAACCAATCTTAAAACTGCTTCAACCTTTTAAAATACTTCAAAATTAAAACTGCTTAAAAATTTAAGCTTTATAAACTACTTCAAACTTAAAACTCATTCAAACCTTGAACTTTTAAAACTGCTTCAAAATGTAAGCTTTTTAAACTAAATCAAACTTAAAACTGCTTCAATCTTCTAAAACTGCTTCAAAATTAAAACTGTTTTAAAATTCAAGTTTTTAAAAATACTTCAAATTTAAAACTGCTTAAAAATTTCAGCTTTATAAACTACTTCAAACTTAAAACTCATTCAAACCTTGAACTTTTAAAACTGCTTCAAAATGTAAGCTTTTTAAACTAAATCAAACTTAAAACTGCTTCAATCTTCTAAAACTGCTTCAAAATTAAAACTGTTTTAAAATTCAAGTTTTTAAAAATACTTCAAATTTAAAACTGCTTCAAAATTTAAGCTTTATAAACTACTTCAAACTTAAAACTCATTCAAACCCTGAACTTTTAAACTGCTTCAAAATATAAGCTTTTTAAATTAAATCAAACTTAAAACTGCTTCAATATTCTAAAACTGCTTCAAAATTAAAACTGTTTTAAAATTCAAGTGTTTAAAGATACTTTACGCAAATCAAATTATGCAAATCAAGTAATAGCTCAAAACACACCTACAAACTTAGTGAAATTTGCATGCCACAAATCCCAACTAATAGGCACAAGTGTGTGATAAATATGACCACAAAGATACAGACTTGACCTCTCACCTATGCTGAATGACCTCCAGGTCCTCCAGTTTCTCTGGGATCTCCATGCTGTTGAGCCACTGCTCCCTCTCGTCGATCCAGAGTTCACACGCGTCCGCCTCGCTGAACATCTTATAAAGAGCCAAGGCGTCCTGCAGGGCCTGTTTCCTCAGCCTGGTCAGCTCTGAGACCTCCTTATAGCGCTCCTCGATGCCCACCAGCCGCTCATTGACGTTTGCAGCCTGAGCCTGTTCGGGAGGCAGCGACTGGGCCTGTTCGTGAAGAGCGTCGATCACCGAACGATAACTAGCGACTTCGGCCGAGGCGTCTTTGTGTTTCTTGACCAAAGCTTGAGTGGAGAATTCATCATGGCCAACGTCAGCAGTGGAGACAATTCGAAGCGCGTCCAAAGTCCAGGCGTCAACGTCGTCCGCGTCGGCTTGGAACTGGTGAAGGCTGCAAGCCTCTTCCAAGCGCTTTTTCCTCACCGCAGCCAGTTGCTCCAGAGCGGCCCATTGTGCTTGAACATCCGCAATTCGTTCGCGGATCTTAGCTTCGCCGAAGTGCCCCGCGTCGGCCATCACTTGACCTTCGCGAACCGTGTGCTGGAGGTGACCGGCTCGCCCGCTCATTTCGTCTTCAAGAGCGCGATGTTGACTCAAAAGACGGACTGCGCCTGTAAGATCCTTACCGCAGTCATCTGAGGACAGGATCTGCTCTTTCTCGCGAATCCAGCCCTCTTCCTCTGCCATCTCCCAGAAGAACTTCCAGAGGCGACGGGACTCTTCCAGACGGGCGTGGCGCTCGGCTGCCAGCTGGGTCAGCTCCTGATAGCAGAACTCCATGTGGGCCACGCGGTCACGAATGACCTGAGGGTCACAGGGTTTGTAGCCTGCATCGGATGGGAGAAGATAGAAAACGTTAAAGAAGCAAGAAACAATAGACAGATACACTGTAAAAATGATTTTTTTTGAACATGTAAATAAAACAGATTATTGGAGTATGTTGAAAAAGTTAAGAAAATTGTAGCACTCCAAACAGGAAAAAATAAATCCTTTTACTACAGGTGAGCAGAGCCAATGGAAAAGATAGCAATGTGCTAAAACGTCTGCTTGCTCGTGTCCATCTGTTTTTAACTCACATGCACTTTGCACTTTTTGCATGATGCAATTAATAAAATAAAAAAAAATGTTTTTGTAAACTTTTCCAGTCTTGAGTGGATCAGTGTGCGGCTAACCACCTTCTCGTTCATTTTCAAGTATGTTGAAAAAGAAAATACTCTTTCATTCTACTTCAAAATTTCAATTTAATGCATTTAATGCCATTTCATTGTGAAATTTAATCGCAATTATTAAAAATGGTTTCTACACCAGTTGAGAGAGAAGGAAACAGGGAAACAGATGGAGAGGACAGTCGGTTGAAGACACTTTTAGCCACTTTTGACAAGTGTTTTTAAAAACACAAGTTCTGTTTTTATTCTTCACAAGCTGGTTTACTATTATTATGTAAAAATGCCTCTGTATGTCTTCTATATTTATATAATTTAATATAGTTAATCTATGTCACGAGGAAGTTTTTTCTCTAGATATCAGCATGATAACAAATGTAATATTAATTTTATACAAGTTTAATTAATTTAGCATTAAGTGATTTACATTTTAGACACAATATTGTCTGTTTTTGCTCAATTTTGCCAACAAAAATAGTTCCAAACAAAGATCACCGCACTGTTTTGCGTCTCTGAGCAACACACAGGACGGTGTTTCCTTATTCAATGAATCAGCATTTTGAACGAATTGGTTGAATGAATGATTCAGTGACTCGCTCATTAACACAGTCAAATGCTTCGTTCCTGAATGAATCAGCTGTTTGAATGAATCGGATGAATCTCAATGACTCACTCATAACAGTGACTTGTTGCCACCTGGCGTTTTTAATTTCACACTTCAACTAATTTTTCATGTTTTAAATCATTTCAAATATTGGTATTCAACGTTTTATGTTTAAAACAAAGCATTATTTATGCATTTGTAACTGCAGGTTAAGTGCATCCATGTCCCTTCTGAGCTACATTAAACTGTAAATACATCTAAATGCCACTTCAGATGCAGATTCCAGAAATGTTTTCTTATGTTGTAATGAAAGAGTACCGGATGAAGTGCCTCTTATGCCTACCCAAAGATACAAAAAGGAAGAAAGAGTTAAAACTGAACACAATCTTGCTGCTCAAAATGTGTATAAACACATTTTTTTTTTATTTATTATGCATTTACTTGTACTTTTACTTTCAATACTTAAGTACGTTTAATATTTTTTTAAAAAAAGTACAATAAATATCACATACTTTAAAACTTTTACTCAAGTAATATTCTAAACGGTGACTTCAACTTCTACCAAAGTAATTTTCTGGTAAGATTTTACTCAAGTGTGGCTTTCAGGTACTTCATCCTCCACTGAAAAATTCCACATGCTTTTGGAAAAAGGGTTCCCACCCTTTATGACCAACGAATTTCCATTACTACTGTAGTGCTGCTTAAGTCTTTTTAAAATTATTTAATAGAGTTAGCTGGGGATGAGTCCATCTCATATGCTAATGTAATACATATACCAAATTTCGATATATATGAAATACATAGTCATATATGAAACCTATTAGAAATTGGAACAATTTCATATAGTAACATATATATGTAGCCCATACAAAAATGTATGTGTAATGCATTTTTTGGACATATATGTACATGTATATCCATCCTAAAACCAAATACAATACCATATAAAAAATAATCATATAGATATTATTGCCTTATAGGTAACATATATGGCAATGTCACTCTTGATATAGACCATATATTACATATATTAAGTCATATATTGCATTTACATACGGAATGTTTACGTCAGGCAGTGTTTTTATTGTTAACTAAAATTAAAACTGAAACTAAAGCTTTTAAAAATTGTTTTTGATAATTGAAATAAAGCTGAAATATGAATATGAATATTTAAACGATAATTAGACATGCTGGCTTGGCAACTAACTGAAATAAAATAAGTTTAAGTACTAAAACTGAAACAAAAATAAATTAAAGCTAAACAGAAACATTAAAAAACCTAATAAAAATGACAAATGTAGATGAAAATGTAAATTAAATAATAATAAATATTAATAATAAATATTAATAATAAATATTAATATATATATATATATATATATATATATATATATATATATATATATATATATATATATATATATATAATATAAAATATATTAATACTATAATAATATATTAAAGCTGATGTCAGGTACCAATCTTGGAATTCCAAAACGTAAACAATTATATTTTATATATGTGCACACAAATAAAAAAATGTCCTGCAGCTCAAATGAGATTTTGACTTCATTTATAGCATAACCAGAGAAATTTATATTCACCATAAAAATGTTCATGACTTTTCCACGACTGTTAAAATTTATTACATTTCCTTGACTTTTCCTGGCCTGCAAATCACAGTTTTAAAACTCCCTGTTATTTCCAGGTTCTTCATGAACGTGGGAACCTTGCAAAACCCAATCTGGACCAGCTCTGCATGCTTCCTCTGAATAAAAAACAGCTATTAAACTGAATCATGAACTCAGTCTGTCAAGACTAGACTGTACAAAAACTTTATTCTATCAGACTGAACTTGGTCTCGCTATTTTATATGTTCATTGTCATTCTGAAAGAATGGATTCTATGAATATCATCCAGAATAATATTCATAGAATATTATCCAGAAATAACTAACATCCGCTTCTGATGGAATAAAGAGTGTGGATTTGAAAACAGAGAGCTCTTCTTACCCTCCTCATCCACAGCAAACTTCTGTGCGTTGGCGTTGACGGCTTTGACGCGGTCGGCCTGTATGCCGATGTCGGCCTCCACCAGAGCGTGTTTCTGCAGCAGATCTTCCACTCCCAGCAAATGCTTCCCATAATCCTGAGACAGCAGCAGCATCTGTGGAGGATAGGAGATCATATCAGGACATGAAACTCACAACTTCATCATTTAGATTAGCATTCACTTCGCTTTGGATCTAATGTACTAATCTAGCTTATATTGAATTTTGCCACTGTATACCGCAAATGCTGTCGGCTCTAATGATACATTGCTTATGATGTTCCTCAATTGTAAGTTGCTTAGGATAAAAACATCTGCTAAATCAGTGTTACTCATTGCGTGGCTCGCCAAGCTTTAATTTGTGGCTCGCATGGCAGTAAATAATACGATGATACGATCAATACAGAGATTTCATAAAAACATTAAAAACAAGTAGGGCTATAACATAACTCATTAAAAAACTCACACCGTGTCTACACCAGATGCGAGCATCGCGGTGCGATGCGGCAAAAGATTACGCAATGCGGAAAATGCGGACGGAATCGCGAAATCTAGTTATAAAAACAGAATTTACTGTATAATGCGGAATGTCATTGAAGTTGGTCATTACACTTAAATCAAATCGCAATATGGACTAGTATCTGTAAATATTAAGCTGCAAAAATACCATTTAAATATGAATCCTGCATGTCTCGTTACGAATGAATGCACAGATGCGCAGTTTCGTTTACTACACACATACTGAAGCGCGCAGTGTTTTCAGCGTCTGCCGTCTCGCCAAACGAGGCCATAAATACATGAACAACAGTCAGTGTCTGCTCTATTATAAATAATTTTTATTTAAAAAATACCCAAAACAGCGGAATTACAAGATGGAAATATAGACTAGAAAGATATTTAAACTTGCTCTGCCCTTACGTCCATGATATTGACTCACTGCGGAGTTGTTTAGGCAATCTTTCCAGCTTTCCAGCTTTTCCAACGCCGAATGTGCTCTTGGATGGTTAGATACATGATGGGCTAATGTAGAAGCAAATAACTTTAAACAACTTTTAAAAATAACCCCCTTTGTATTGCATTGCATATTGTATGTTCAAGGATGACAGATGGATATGCAGACATGCTATTTATGACTGGATATAATTTTTGATACTTTGCGGTAAAAGTGGCTCTCCTGTTGACTTTGTCCTATAAGTGTAGCTCTCATGAAAAAAAACAGTGAGGACCACTGTGCTAAATTAATAAATGTAAAAAAGCTTAACCATCATATTATATTCTAAACATTACAAAATATGTAATAAAATGGGTTAAAGCTTCAATAATACTGCACTACTGAGATTTTAATAGGTCAGAGGAGCATATTTAAAAAATAAATAAATAAATAAATAAAAATAGTTTGTTGGTGTCAGCGTTATTTTAGTATAATTGAGATACTCATAGTTTTTATTAATATTTTGAATTATTTTTTATTCTTATATTTTCTGTTTTCATTCATGTTGTGTGTTTTTGTAATTTTTCTTATTTTTTTATGTCTATTTTTTGTACATTTTTATTTCAGTTTTAGTTATTATAGTACATCAAGATAAACTAAATAAAAAAGAGATAAACTAATAAAACAAGAGATAAACTAATAAAAAATGTTGTCTTGTCAAGTAGTGAAAATAAAATAATGTTGAGCTTAAAGTAATGAGCTTTTAATTGCCTACATAGCCAAATAAGCGCTTAAGCTGCATTAACATTTTAATAATTTCTTGATAAGTGCTTTCTTTATTTTCGGCTTAAGAGATGAATTCGAACTGGTTGTCTTTAAAATACAAATCTTGTGTAATCCCAGGCTATCTGTAATCAGAAGCACATTTAAAACTGAAATATAATTTAATGTCATTCACATGTGTTTCATATAATCCTTTCTGGATTACAATCCGCCATCAAAATGATTTTTTGACATTTAATCATTCCAGCTGCTGTGAGAAAAGGCTATAAACGAGCCGCCACCTGCAGGATCCTCACATGCGACAGCCTACTAGCCGGGACAACTTCTTAATGTTTACAGACGTGACGTAATGACGCAGTGCCATGCTTTGAAAACCTACCCATACCACTCAAATCAGGAAACATTATTATAAGCTAAGCGTTGTGAATCGGGCAAAAGTAAGGCGATAGTTTTGAACACTGGCTGGTTATGTACTTGCTCAAATATTGATTTTGGATATTTTTTAACCAAAAAAGTTAAGACTGCAGCTTTAAGTTTTTTATTTACTTGCATGTAAGCACAGTGGAGTGTTAATGTTCAAACTGTGTATTTACAATGTTAAAGTGGCTGACAATAATAAATATTCTTATTAGGAATAAAACTGCCATGTTTTTGAACTATGCAGAGCTGTAGCTGAACAGCTACTACTACGCTACAGTATTTTAATGTTGGTCATTATGGTGGTACTTAGAGTGCCAAATATTTTCTGAGGTGGTACTTGGTATAAAAAATTTGAGAACCACTGATCTAAACCTTTCACTTTAACCCATCCAGCTCCCAGTCCTTCCTCCCTCCTCGTCTTCCTCGCTCACCTTCATCTCGTCCATCCAGTCCATGATGTAGAGCATCTCCTGGAAGACGCGCTGCAGGCCGAGGTTCATCTCCAGCCGCTGTCTGCGCGCTTTCAGCAGCTCCAGCAGATACTCCCACAGGCGCAGCACGTTGTCTTTGCGTGCGGTGATGCGCTTGATGTCGTGGTAGTTCTCCGTCTCCAGCTCTTTGGCCACAGCCACCACCGCTAGCACGCGCTCCTCATACGCAGCGATGTCCGTCTCGATGGCTTCGTGTTTTTTGGTAGCTGCCTCGACCGCCTGGAGGTCGAATCCGAAATTGTCCTGCAGAAAAGAAATGGGAATGTTAAGAAAATAAATATGTCGAAGAAATGACTGTTTTATTAGTCCTAACCTCCTAGGACCTGCAATTCATTTTTGTATTTTTTTTTTTTTTTTTTTTGTAAATTCATTGAATTATGTGAGATTTACGGAGATGGAAAATGTCTGAGGATTTTTATTTTTTAGTTACAAGTACAAAAAAAGTTTTTTTCCACTCTTTGTCTTATAAGATTGTTATGATTCTTATTTTTTGTATGTATGGGAAAAGCAATTTATATACAGCATATGAGATATGAAATGTCTAGTTCTGCGCATGATTTCGTAAATTGTGTACTAACTCAAGAAATGAATGTTAAATAAATTCTATAAACTATCTTTCATAACATAGTTCAGGCAAACTGCACAATTATTGTTTGATTCATGTATGTTTAGTGAAAGCAGAGGCTTTTTGTGACAAAAATGATGAAAAATGCTCATTTTATTATTACTAAAATTACTAGAAAATAACAAAAATATAAATTCATAAAAATAATAGTATAATAAGTAATAAATTAATTAATAAATATTAATAATAATGAAATAGAAATAAAATGTTTTTAAATATATTATAAAAAATATCTTTCATAACATAGTTCATAAATATTATACAGTTATTTTTTGAATGTATATTTAGTGGAAGCAGATTTTTGAGGCAAAATTATGAAAAATGCTTATTTAAAGTTTTTGTTTTCATATAATGATAATAATAATAATATTTAAAATATTATAATATTAAAATATAAATACTAAAACTAAATAAATTTATAAAACTTTTTAAAAGATAGATAGACATCGAAAAAATACAAATTTAGAGACTTTGTTTTCATAAAAAATAATAAGCATATAAATACAAATAAAAATATAAATAATATGAATTTAAAATAAATAACATAATATTTAATGATAAAAATTTAAATATAAATAAACTACTTTTTAAATATATTATAAGTGAACTCCAAATGTATAAAATTTTAAATAGTGCACAAGTAAATGTGTTTTGTGTCATTTGAATCTTTGACCACCAGGGGTCACAAAATAGCATAAATGATGACTGAAAGGGTATTACACAATGTTGTGCTGGACACGGCACATGTGTGTTTGTTTATACAGCAAAGGCAGTGCAAATGAACCTGGGAAACGAGGCGCTGGTTCTCGCTCAACCAGGTCTCTCTCATGGCGGCCTTGCGGTCGAAGCGTCTGGCCAGCTGCTCCAGCTTCTCCTGTCGAATCAGCTCAGTCCTCAGAGCCAGCTCACGCTCGTGCTCAGCCTTCTCCAGACGCTCCCACGCCTGCCACAACAACACAGCTTCAGCACATCAGTCACAGAAAACTACATAATACCTGAAAAAACTCATGCATTTCACTATAAAATACAAACAATACTGAGATTGTACCATAGTTTTGCTCTTATAAAATACTCAAAAAGAGGTTCTAATAAATAAATGAATAATAAATAATAAAAAGTAAATAAAGTGTAAATAAATAATAATTAATAAATAATAAATTGTAAATAAAGTGTTTTTTCTTTAATATATTCTAAATGAATAGTGTGTGCAATATATATAATTTATTTAAAATATTTTTTGCATAATATAATGTGAATGTATAAACATAAAATAGTGTAATTACAAAAAATACTGTGATTGAACCATAGTTTTACCCATACAAAATACACCATTTGTAAGTGAATAAAGGAACTTGAATAAAGGAATCCTAGCCTGTTCAAAGCAGCTCTGAAACTGAAAACATGCCTTGCAGCTTCATTAAATTAAATTAAATACCGCGGAGAAAACGAGGTAATTGTCACCTTGTTGATGTCTGAGATGAGTTTGCCCTCTCGTGGCATGTACACTTTCTGGTTATTGGCCCTCATCTTGCTCTGGATAGTGAACAGAAGCACTTCCAGGTTGCCTTTCTCAGTGAATCTGTGAAGAAAGAGCTGACAATGAAATTCAGCTTATTTCTAGTGTAATGTGCTGAATGTTTCAGACAGACACTCACTTGGGTGGTTTCTCTACGGTCCTGTAGGTGTTGAAGGCCTGCAGCTGCTGCTGGACTCCAACCAGAGAGTTGGCAAACTTGCGGTTGTTGAGGATGATGATGGTTTGTTCAATCCACTCCAGCAGATCAGACGCCAAAGATTCATATTTCTCGATCATCTTCTCGGTCTCGATGGCGTTGTCGAGCACCTAGTGAAGACCAACAGATTTTATGTTAATTGCATTTGCTAAAGGAAATAAAAGTGGCAAGGAAGTTAAAGCTTGAGGTAAGTTGTGGTTTTAGACTTCAAATCTGTATATTACATGCCACAACAGTTATTTAGCGATATTTTACTGCATCTTCTGTTGACTGCGCACAAGAATCAACACATAACATGGTATAATGTGGCTATAAATGGTTAAAAAGGATGCAACGAAGACTAAACCGATTACAGTTCAGAATGTGAAGAGATGTAAGATTTATTCATAATTAACTTATTAAAGTATTTTATTTATTTTATTTTAATAGGAATATTTCATTAAGTAAATTAAACATTCCTGTAAAAATAAATAAATAAATAGAAAACCAGTTGCAATTAAGTATGTAAATATGTAGATGACACTATTACTAACAGTTACATTTCAAATCAATTAATTTACTTATTGATGTAATTACATTTGATTTCTTTAATGTGTTATTTATTAATGATTTATTTTATTGTAATAGCAATATTTGAACTTGCATTTAAATTACAATCTTACATTTCTGACAAAAATTATAAAAAATTCAGTCATAATCAGTCAATACACAGATTTATGATGAGGCCATTTCTAATAGTTACATCTCAGATAGGAATTTATTTATTTGTTTGAATTTTTTATTTAAAATTAAATGTATTAATCTGATTAAATTAAATGTATTTATTTATTTGTTTAGGAATATTTAAACTTAAGTCTCTTACAAAACTGATAAATAAACAACTAGATAAATAAATAAATAAATAAATAAGCACACATAAGACTAAGATAATAAGTCAATAAACAGATTCAACTCAAAAGACCAATTGAAATTAACAGAAACAGGAATTAACTTACTTATCGATGTGTTTACTAGGGCTGGGTTTTGACACAAATTTCACGATTCGATTCGATTCAATATCGATTATTTTGGATATATATCAGGTACAGTACATGCCAAATTTTCTCAAGGAAAAAAAATCTCTCAACTAATGCTGTAAAATATACATGAGAGTCAGTTGGTACTACATTACTATAATATTGAAGGTCAAAATTTACTGATTTGTTAAAATTACACTTAATGAAGTTTTTAATATAATAAAGTTACAATTACATAATAATATTTCTACTTCAGGTTTTTTTTTTTTAAATAAACAATGGTGGCTGTCATAAAAACTTGGATTTATTCAAACATAAATTAAACATTGAAGAACAGTCAAATTTATAATGAATATGTTCTATGTTGCATATATTTAGCAAAATGCTCCTCTCTACAGTTTATTTTTCTATCTGTCTAATGAGTTTATGCTCACGAATATGTTTTTCTGAGGTAAATGTGATTGTTTACACGCCGTTATATTGACGTCTTTGCGCGGCTGAAACACTAATTGAGCGATTAGATGAGACAGGATACGGATTGTAAAGTTGTACTCTTTCTTTTAACTTACCTTATGATGTGTAGTCATGTTTATTTTGTGCTGAAACTGATGTTAAAGTGGAGCAGATGATCAGTTCACGTCTGTTGAACTGAGGCGCTACAGCGATCTGTCACTCCACATTAAACGGCGCCAAAACGGCATTTATTGTTTGAATACTGCAATACAATGGACAGAATTTGAAATCTGAGACTTTGCTTCATATTAAAAGTACCAAAGCACAATGCTTATTGCGATTTTTTGGATGGCAAGTGCCCTTCAACGTTGCGTCCATTAACTGAAAACAGACTAGACTAATCGATTCTTGGGATTTAAGAATCGATATCGTTCCGTAAAAATGAGAAACGATTATTATCGAGATATCGATATTTTTTACCCAGCCCTAGTATTTACATTTTATGTTATTTAATAATGATTTATTTTATTTTAATAGTAATATTTACATTTACATTTAAACCTTCAATCTTGCATTTCTTACAAAACTGATAAATAGTATGCATAAGACTGAAATAATCAGTCTCTGAAATGCTCTTTCATAGAAAACAGAAACTTTATAGACATATAGTTGATTTGCAGACTCAGACCTTTCCGATACGTTTGCCTTCCACCTTCAGGGCCTTCATCTTGGAGAAATAATGGTAGTATGTGACGACATAAGTGATGACAGACTTCTCATCGGGATGGTCTACACTGATATCTGCAAAAAAGACAGTGTGTTATCATATTTGATGATGAGTAACAGTGATGCAGAAGCTGAGAGAGCAGAATGGGCTTTTACCTTCTGGGTCCAGGAGTTTGGTGAGCCCCAGGTGCTGCTCAGCTAGATTGAAGGCGTTCTGCAGGTTGTAGTGAGCGTTAGACTTCTTCAGTTTGTCGAAATCAATCAGGTCTGGCCTGGAAAGATTACAAGCATAGAGAATTAAGGATATTACATTTGCAAAGCAGAGCTTATGATGCAAGAGCTGAAATTTTGATGAAACTGTTACCTGTGTTTGTGAATGAGGGCGTTGAAAGCCATTCCATCACGCCAGCTGGTGGTGAAGTTGTGGATGTTGACGTTGGGATAGCTGTGAAACACAAACCAGAGCTGTCAGATATCAAGGACTGGAGCACGTTTCTGTCTTGTCTTTATTCTGGACGTGCACCCACCCTGCGGTCTTCATCTGGCACCACAGAAGCAGCGCGTCCTTGGCTGAGCGTTTCTCTTTATTATCTTCTGTCTCAACGCTGATGTCTTGGATCTGTTACAAACACGATAACACAACATTATGGATTTTTTGTGCATTTCTTTGGCCATAGTGTGATGGAAATGTGATGCTATGTGATGCTATTAGGGCAGGGGTTTTCAAACAACAACAATAACAGATAAAAAAAAATTACAAAATTCAAGATTAAAAAAATGTTAAAATAAATTTAAAAATTAAATAAAATGAAAATAAATATATAAATTTAAATAATACATCAAACGGTACAGTACTAGTGTAGGAAAGAGTAACATAAACTACATATTTTCAATGCAAAAAATAAATGAATGAATAAAAACTGTTAAAATAAATAAAAAATTGATTCTAATTAATTATAAAAATTGATTTAATAAATAAATACACATATAAATATAAATAAAAAATCTAACAGTACAGTACTATAGTGAAAGGAATAAAGTGTTAAAATGTAAAGTAATAGAAAGTAAATGAATTATTTTCTAAATGAAAATAAATACACATTTGATAACAAAAATGGTTTAAATTTAAAATAAAAAATGGTTTAAATGTATATAAACTGTGTAGAATTATAATAAAAAAGGTATTAAATACTTTCTAATTTATTTTCATAAAAAAATAAATATATAAAAATGTTATAATAAGTCAAAATGATTACAATAATATATCTAACAGTACAGTACTACAGTGAGTACACAAAGAATCTAAAGTAATAGAAACAAAATATTTTTTAAATAAAAATACATAAATTATAAAAAAAATTTAAATTGGTTTAAATAAATAAACAGAAATATCAATAAATAATACAGTACAGTATTATAGTGAGTAGGAAAAAAACATTATGTTGTAAAGTAATAGAACACAACTATTTTCTATATAAAAAGTAATTAATAAAAAAATTGAATAAAAAATATTTATAAATATAAATAAATAATACATCTAACAGTACAGTAGTATAGTTAGTAGAGGGAAAAGAGTGATATAAAGTAAAAGAAACTAAATATTTTCCAAATAATTTATAATATTATATTATAAATTATTTATAATTATTTATCATTTATAATATAGTATTTATAATATTAATTTTCCAAAGTATAAACTGGCTCTTTATACATGAAAATATGTTCTCATGCGGATGATCACATTTGTGGGCTCTGTAGCATCTTGAAGATGCTGTACCTGGAAGCGGAGGATGATGGTCCAGATGAGTCCGAGCGTGAGTCGGTGGTTTCCGTCGACGATATCATGTGATCCCATGTTCTCCAGATGCACGCGCTGCTCCTTGAGGAACTGCAGGGCCTTGTCCACGTTCTCCAGACAGTGGATTCGCATGCGGCCCTTCGTCGGCTTGGGCTGCGCAGAGATCAGAACATATGTGTGAATTATACTGCTTTATAACATGCATGCACGCTCATTTCATAATGCATCTTTATTTGAGTTCATCTGAGCACAGAAAGGGTTAACAGGGATATCCATTGCATGCAGAAACGAGTAACTCGAGCCGTAAGACTCAGCGCAGCATGAGTTAATGATGCAGTGGCTTTTGTTCCCGTTGCTCCTGCAGACAGGTTCATCGGCTATTTTTCTTTCTGACACATTTGGGAAGGAAAGAAGGTCTCACAGGAAAAGCTACGTGTCAAATGATATGATATATTAAACACCTCAGGAGGGAACGTCCTATTTTTTTACATCAAGGCCGAGTGAAGAAGACCAGAGTGACCACAGTTCTTCAGAACTCTTTAAAATTACTTTGCACGCAGAGATACGCATGAAGTTTCCTGGAGCTTTTATATTTTTAGGTTATGTAGAAATGGGTAAATGAGTAACCTGGTTGTAAAACAGTGTTGTGCTTCGAGGGATGTTTATGAGGAGACTTTGAACTGAGGTGTGGCTGCTCTGCATGTCTGGAGAAAGCTGCTGTAACATTGCATGTACAGTTGAATATAGTATAATATTTAGAAAACTTTAGTAAATACATATTTTGTAAAATACACAACATAAAATAATAATAATAATAGTAACTAAATAAATACAAATGTGTATGTGTATGTGTATTAAATTAAATGTATATTAATGTGCATTAAAATACATTTTAAAAATGCATTACAATTAATAATAAAAATTGGTTTAAATTAATAAATATCTAAATATAAATAAACAAACAAAACTTATATATATATATATATATATATATATATATATATATATATATATATATATATATATGAGATATTTTAGAGAGTTTACAAAAAATAGTAACAAAATAGTACTATAATAATGTTATAACTAAATAATAATATCTAAATAATAATAATAAAGTTATAACTAATAACTAAATAAATAAAAATGTGTACTATGTGTATTATGTATTTGTATAAAAACATACATTTAATAATAAAGCAACAAAAGCGAAATCTTTTCTATATAAAATTAAACAAATAAATATTTATTTTCTTATTTATTTATTTAGAAAACTGTATTTTCATATTTGTTCTGAATATATATATGCCACACTATTACTTGATAATTAATAAATAATATTCTTATTAAATATATAATTTTACATTGTAATTTTTTTTTAATAAATCTACATCCAATACATTATTTATAATCTGGAGAAAGCTGCTGTGTGATAAAATGGAAGAGCTTGAGAGCAGGGGTCGAGCGGCCTGTGTCTCTGGAGTACTGGCTATCCCATCATGCTTAGAGAGACGGCTCAGTCAGCAGCTGATCCTCAGCGGACGCGCTTAAGGTGAAGTGACAGCATTTCAATAATGAGCTGCAGGGCAGCGGGGCAGAACGAGGGGCGGATATTCATCCTCCCTCTGAGACGTGGAGGTGGTACAGTCCTCTCAGAGCGGGTAAGAGGACCTCACACACACACACACACACACACACACACACACACACACACACACACACACACACACACACACACACAGACAGACACACACACACACACACACACACACGCACGCGCACACACACTCTGCAGAGACTGTGGTGCAAGGCATGACATCAGCAGTTTTCTATTGGACGGCTGCATCAGTAAAGCTGCTCTGCCTTTCACAGCGATTTCTGTAAAAGCAAGAGCGACTGTCCTATTAGCCAATCACACGATCAGATCACAGATGAAAGCCCAGACCCAGAGGCATCTGATAAAACACAAATTACAATCGTTTCTGTTCGCTGAAGACAAAGCCTTACTGAATATCCTGACAAAACCCATGAAACAGCAGAAAAGTGTGACAAAGAATAAGTAATTTTTTTTCTACTCCAAATTTGTATTTATACTATAATTATGTTCTATCTATCTATCTATCTATCTATCTATCTGAAACTGTATTTTTTATCATTATATAAATAAAATAGAAAAATATATAAAATATACAATTATTTACAAACATATAATAATATAATGAAAATTGTTTTTATTAAATATTTTCTAAAACACTATATTTACACAATGTGCATTTTACACAATATTAATTTAATCAATTACTTCTAACTATATATGTACATAAAATTATAATATATATTTTATACAAATTTATTAAATATATTTTTTAATAAAATACTTTAGCTTTGTATGCAATATTTATTTAATAAATAAATATATACAATTATATATTTTTTAAATAAATAAGAATATATATATATATATATATATATATATATATATATATATATATATATATATATATACGTTCTATCCTGTGTGTGTGTGTGTGTGTGTGTATATATATATATATATATATATATATATATACACAGTTCTTGTAACAGATCCATTCATAATCTAAAAAAATTAAAGTGACTATGTTATAAAGAGTGCTGCTAACATACGTTTTGTAAGGCTTATGGCTCTTTTGTTCATTACCAAGCATATGCTTGCGATGAATCAGTGTTTTGTTTGGATGCTTGAACTTGCTGTATCTGTGAAGATAAGTCCTGACAAAAACAGCCATTCAAACACATGGACAGCGGCCCTGCTGGAGTCAGATTTACAGTCTGCAAGATGAATTATGGGTACAGAAACAGTTTGATTAAACAGATAAAGGGGAAGTACTGACACACTTGAAGGAAATTTATGAGTGAGTTTCTTCATTAAATGGTTGCTACAGCAAATGAAACGAAGCACAAACACAGATCACGGTCAATGCTGGTATCGATGCATTCTGGGTAAAGGTTTCTTCCTCTGGACTTGCCCGATACGCTTGTGTGAACCAATCTTGACAGGGTTTGAAATTCAAGCTCCACTTCGATTGCTCGCCAAAAACAGCGATGAGTTTCACTGTCTTCGACCGTGACTGTACTGTGTCAGTGCAAGAGCACAGTTTCAGGAAAAGACAAGTGATAGATCACTGAAAGGTCTAATTTTAGGATGTGACTCGTGGCCTTGGTGAAAAAGGCAGGAAATTTCAAAGGAAGGCGTTTCCTCTGTTCACACACTGATGACTTTATCTTATTGTGAACCTTGGGAGATAATGAAAGCATGTGTGAACATAAACGCTGTGCTTACACATGGCTCTTTCACACACACACTCACTCAATCCTGATGTTTCATATTTCCTATTGAGAGTCATTCTGCTGTTAATGATATAGTAAACATTACTTAACTCTCATAATGAATTCGAAATCTGTATACTACTTTTGTGTCCGAATAATTTTATTAAAGTCATAACTTAATATTTTTCATCTGAAACCATATTGTATTTGATTTGCAACTTCTCATTAATGAACGAATATATATAAAAAAAAGTTTTGAATGTTCCTATGTCATTATTGTATTTACACCTTTTTTATTAATTAAAAAAAAAATTCTTTGAAATTTCAAATTATACATGAACTAGACTAAAAAAATTAGGATGTAAAATATGCATATACTTTTTTCAATACTGATGATTCATTTTATTAGAATATATGATAGTATTACATTTATAAGAACATATAATTTGAGAATTACCAGTATTAATCTCATTGGAATGAATGGAATTCAGTTGAATTCCTTTTGAATTCAACTCATGATTAGAGATCGACCGATATATCGGTTTACCGATATTTTTCCCGATATCTAAGCATTTTACCATAATTGGATATCGGTTTTGTAATATCGGATTCACCGATAAATGCCGCCATCTTGTGGGTGTTTTGAGAATTGCGCAGGATCGCCGTTGCAGTGCGTCTGAGGGGAGAGGAGACAACAACAACGGCGTGCAGGTACTTGATTTGCTGTAGTTAGTAAACTTTATTTAACATAGCCATTAATGCACAAATTAGATGCATTACATAAATGCCTGTTATGTAATTTATGCAGCTTGGCTCTAAGAAGTAGCGAGCAACTCACTGAGTCATGTAAAATAATCCGTCAAATCCTGTCCCAATAAAGACGTACTTTGCCTGAATTAAATAATACGCAGCCATGAATGAGCACATGTTGGAAATAAAAGCGCTGAATTGAATTCTCTCTCTGTTGTCTATGATCATCGTTATAGTCTCGTGAAGTCGAAGTCACGTAGTCGTAGATAATCCGTCAAATCCTCTCCCAATAAGGACGTAATTTTGCACGAGTTAAAGTTAAACAATACAGCCATGAATGAGCGCATGTTGGAAATAAAAGCGCTGAATTTATTTCTCTCTCTTTTGTATATGCTCATCATTAGTCTCGTGGAGCCGCTTTCATTTTGCTGTTCACTCATCAGGTTTATGCTCAAGAAATGCTCCAGCACGGCCTCCGCATGTAACTTTTAACAAGATTCACTTGTTTAAAACAAGCTAAATTATATTAACATTTATTATATAACCATTGTTTCGTTAATAAACATCTAAATAAATACATCGCTATGGAAATTAATGATTTATTATCTCCGCGAGCGATCGCAGTTTGAGTATAGTTCTGTGTAAATGCATAGATAAACCGCGCTGTCAGCAGACATTTCATAATCTAGAAGGACAAAAACATTATTAATAATTCTGATATAACATTCCAGTTGAGAAATGCAATAAAATGCGATGTTTTGTTTGTTATATTCCAATATTCCAGAGAATATTATTCAGTGAATTAACATTATCCAGTGAATTATTCTTGACTCTGTAGGCCTATTAAACAGCTTATAAACCTACTAAAACTGTAGTTTAAAATGAAGTTGATATGACTCCCGTCCTTCATTTATTTTCTCCATTTGAAAACATTAGACATTCTACATTTATTTTGCTTATTGTTAATATTAGTGTTGTTGCTGCTGATGCTTTTTTATAAATAAATTGCTTTTTGTTTTTTTATTGTTGTAATATGAAGATTAAATTTAACATTAAAGACTGTTAATTTTCAACACTTAAAAAAAAAAAAAAAAGATGACTGAAAAGCGGAAAAACCAAAGTGAAGTATGTTCTTACTTCACTCACTCAGTCAATTATTTACTTTATAACAGTAAATAAATATCGGTTCTGCATATCGGTTATCGGGCACATAAACATAAAAATAATTGGTATCGGTATCGGTTATAAAAAATCAATATCGGTCGATCACTACTCATGATTGCTCAAAAACAGACCAAATTTATAAAATCTTCATATTAACTTTAACAAAACAACATCAAAACAGCATAAATAGTACTCTGAAAAGTTTTCAACAAAATAAATACATTTTATTTACATAAACTTTCAGATTTCAGATGAAAAAAGTGATTAATTTTTCATGCTGCAATGGTTTGTCAATAGGCGTATATATTCATGTTTATCAAACAAAACTGAGTTCCAAAAGTGTGTTAAATATGGGGAAGAGGGTAAAATATATTTGACAGGTTAAGGTTTTTGACACTAATATAACTTAGTAGATAATTTTACAGAAAGTACTTATGACAACTAATAGTATTTATACATACCTGGTCCAAAATTACCCATTTAGAAACTTTTTTTTTTTTTTTAATAGTTATATGTTTTAAAAAATAATTGTAAAAAAATAGAATAAATAAATAACATGTATTTTGAGGGTCTTAAATCATTTGCAAAGTTCTGTTCCCTTACTAAAAACTATGCCTTTTTTATGTATCTCTTCTGGATCGAAACAGACCGAATGTGTGATTCAGGACAGAAATACAAGCTTGTTGGTCAAATGTTTTGTGTATTCAGCATCTTATCAGTCTCAGTCCTGTTAAGATGGTTTAACCGGTGACCCAGAACTGTGCTTCACACACAAAGGTCACGACCTGTTGACACAGACGTTAGAGTTTAACAATGGATCAACTCTGAAGGACGAGACGTCTGGAATGAAGGCCTGGAAATTTACAACTTATGACTTACAGATGATATTAATCTTACTCTATCAAATTCTCACAGAGAACATGCTTAAGTCAATTCTCACCATGAATATATCTGGATGTATTTGAAATTTCAAAAGTTTAAAGAAATATATACATATAAATAAATAATACATCTAACAGTACAGTGCTATAATGCGTAGGAAAAAGTGTTATAATGTTAGTAAGAGAAATTAAATATTAAATATGTATTAAATATAAAAAAATAAATATTTTATTAAGAATATTTTTAGAAATAAATAAATATAAACATGATTAACTAACTAATATATATGGATGTTTTTTTTTTTTTACTCGAGTTTATTTGAAATTATCATTATTTGCCATTATGATTCTCATTAGATTCTCAAATAAATAAATAAAATATAAATATTGGATTAAAAACTAGAAATGTACTAGAAACTTGTAATTAAAATTAGAAATGTTGCCTTGGCAGCTAAAATTAAATAAGTTGAAGTAGTCAAATAACTAAAAACAAAAATTAAAAAAATTATAGGTAAATAGAATAAAAAAACTAATAAATGACTAAAAATGACAAAAAAAAAATACTAAAATTAAAATTAAATCTGAAAATATAAAAATAAAAGCTCATTCAAAATATTCATAAATGCTGTAATAGTTTCTAAATAATACTAAAATAACACGGAAATAAAGGCAGTGCTATCATATAATATTAATAATATTTTAATATTAATACTAATAATAATATTTTCTTTGCTATACATAAATGACCAAGAGACAATAAAAAATTAAAAACTGTAGGGGCAAAAAAGTATGGAATTGTTTTTGTTAATTGTAACATATTTATTTCTTAATTCATAATTCAATTACATTACCATATCTGACATTATAGAATTCAAACATTATTGTCAGACTCATCCTTCTAAACGTCCTCACTCATTATCTTTATGTTTGTTTGTTTTGATCGGATCGCAGATTGCACACGGTTTCCATCTGTGTTTTTCTAAGCAGATGATAAGAATAATGCACTCCTAAAGCTGGAGTTTTAACAGCCTGTTTTCTCTTGCTGGACAGGAAAGAACAGTTTCAGGCAATTAGATGGCACACATGGTTAATCGCCTGGGTGAAAGCAAAACCACTGGGGTTGTGAAACCAAACACCGCTCCAAAACACAGTTATCTGACTGACGGATTTGACTCAGCACAAGCGGCTGCCAAAGTCACATTAAACAGACGTCAGAATGACAGCATTATAGTCAGGGGTGCACATAAGTGGTCGCGAACAAATTAAAAAATGTGCTGTGTAAATAAGTTCAGACCGCGCATTTGCGTACCAACATGGTTGACAGCTGTTCATGCATGATTACCATGTTAGATCAACAAACTGTACTATATAAGATTTCTTTTCAAACTGAAATCATAAATACAGGCCGTTTTCAAAGCACAATGCAAAATGCTCTTCAATAGGCGATACTAAACCTGGAAGTGCATAAACTTACTTGCCAGCAAGCCGCCAAAATAAAAGCCTGCTGATTTTAAGCTTGAAAATGATGAAAATCCATATAAAAAAAGAAGTAAATACTAGCATTTGTGACCCTGGAGCACAAAAGCAGTCATAAGTAGCACAGGTATATTTGTAGCAATAGCCAAAAATACATTGTATGGGTAAAAATTATCGATTTTTCTTTTATGCCAAAATCATTAGGATATTAAGTAAAGATGATGTTCCATGAAGATGTTTTGTAAATTTCCTACCGTAAATATATCAAAACTTTATTTTTGATTATTAATTTGCATTGCCAAGAACTTCATTTGGACAACTTTAAAGGCGATTTTCTCAATATTTAGATTTTTTTTTTGCACCCTCAGATTCCAGATTTTCAAATAGTTGTATCTCAGCCAAATATTGTCCTATCCTAACAAACCATACATCAATCCAAAGCTTATTTATTCAATTAAAAATAAATTGACCCTTATGACTGGTTTTGTGGTCCAGGGTCACATTTTATTTTTAAGTTTACTATAAAATAATTGTATTTGTATTTAAATACTCCCTTTTTATTTTAAAATATAATAGTATTATCACACTTTATTATTTAGTTTATTATTTTAGCTTAGTTTATTAACTAAATAAAGTGCAATAATATTATCACTATTATTAATTAATTTTTTATAGTTATATTTAATGGATCACACTAGGTGCAAAGTGAGGACCAAACCAAATCTCCAGGTTCTTTTACGAGAACCAGCCTGAAAAACTTTTGTGCACCCCTGATAATAACACACGACCAAATATGGGCATTGCCATTTATGCTAATTCATCTGGCCCCGCCCCATTGATGACATCATCAGTCAAACTCACCAGTCTCTCTCCGGACAGAACCTCCAGCAGCTTGATGAGCATCCGTCCGTCTCGCAGGTCCATGTAGAGATCTGTGATCCGACAGGAGACGCGCGCCAGGTGTGAGTTCACCCATTTGGTGAAGGTCTTTTTCTGCACAGCCTCTCGCTCATCTGCAGGGCGACAATAAAGACGTTTAACGCTCTGAAATTAACACGCCACGGCTGGAATGCAGAATAACAATACTTTCTCCCACAGTTAATAGGGGTTATTAAGCGCTGTGTACTTAATTGTGGGAAAAACACTCTTAACACATGACCTGGAGTGAACTGCAGCAACCGCAATATTTTAAAATACAACAGTGATTAAAAGGTAATTAATAGTATCATAAATGCTACTTTTATAATAAGACAAATAATATGGTTATTGAAAATTTAATTTAATACAAAATTATTTAATATAAAAACAATGTAAATAATGATTTCAAATATAATTTTAATACTTTTATTATAATTATAATAATAATAATAATAATAATAATAATAATAATAATAATAAATGCACTTATCTAAAAATCATTCATTATAATGAAAAATTTATTTTAATACAAAATTATTTAATATAAAAATATAATTTAATAATGATTTAAATAAAATACTATTTTAATACTTTTATAATAATAATGATAATAATACAATTATCTAAATTTTGTTTACATTAATTTTAATACTAAATAATTTAACACAAATATTATTTCAATAATAATTTAAATAACATATTTTTAAATACTTTACAATAATAATAATAATAATAATAATAATAATAACAATAATAATACATTTATCTCAAATTCATTTTAACTAATTTTGATTCAGAACTACTTAATATAAATATATAATTTTATTAGTAATTTAAATAAAATACTATTTTGGTTACACTTTATTTTAAGGTGTCCTTGTTACAGTGTAATTATACATTTAAGTACTGAGTAATATTAATTAACTACATGTACTTACTATATGGTTAGGGTTAGTGTTAGGATTTGGCTTAGAGTTACTTGCACGTAATTATGCATAATTAATTGTTATTATAATAGTAAGTTCATGTAACGTGTAACAAGAACACCTTAAAATAAAGTGTTACCACTACTTTTAATAAATAAAAATAATAAGAATACACTTATCTAAAATGTATTTTAATAAATTTTAATACAAAATGATTTAATATAAAAACAATTTAAATTATAATTTAAATAAAAATATTTTAAAATAATGTATAAATAATAATAATAATTATTATTATTATTTCCAATGATTTCCATAAACAATTTGTAGTAATTATCCAAGTAATATAGTTAATCAGCTGTATGCTATTTATGATTACCAAGCAATGTTACAATAAAAAAAGGCATAATATAAACAATAAATTACTTGCCAACAGATTTCACAGCTGAACTATGTTGTACATGCACTATATTTAGACTAGTATGAACTAGATCTTAGAAAGAAATGAGGCCTTTGTAATGATCCACAAACATTGCAACATTTCCCCCCAAAAACATTCCCAAATACTAATGACTGTTTTTTTACGAAGAATCAAATGACTTTAAAATCGTCTGTGTGAAGCCACACATTCAACCGTGTCGCAACCCGAAACCCAGTGGTTCGCCCTGCCAAGTGCTCTTCTGGCCTTTTAAACCGTTATCCCATAATTCATGTGCGAGCAGACGATCTCCCCACCAATCAAGCGCAGCGAACAATGTGAGGCGGACAAAGGGGCGGCGGTTTGTTTATTTATGCTCCGCCCACGGGTGAGCAGTTCAAATGTTGCTATTTATTTATAATCCTCCCAATTTTCCTGTTATTGCATTCCTAGTCTTCACACAGACGTAAGCGTCTGATAGAATTGTTGCGGCAAGACGGCCGCGTTTTTTCCTGGTCGACCCCTGTGCGTTAAAGACGACAGGATGAGCTGGACAGAACTGAGGAGGAAGGACGAGAATGGAGGGAGAGGTCGTGTGTGACAGCCTGACCCCAAACACAACAAACAGAGGAAGAGCAACATCTGCCCATCCAGCAGGACAGAGGCCAAACGCATCCACAGCTGGGACCATTTAAAGACCTGCGCTACAAATGTGTCTGACCTTGGGTGAATTTCACACAAACATTTAAAAAAAATTAAATAATAATAATAATAATAATAATTAATTAAATTAAATATGTATAATGAAATTGATTTAAAAAAAGAAGATTAAATACATTTAAATTAATAGATTGTTTAGGACCATAAAATAAAATAAAATAATTTTGGATATTATCCACTGAACGCAAGCAGCGTACGCTCTTCTGTATCAGCTGCAACACAAGGATGCGTATTCTGTGTGTATTAACGCTTTGATTTGAACGAAAATAGTGCATCCTTGTGTTGCAGCTGATACAGAAGAGCGTACGCTGCTTGCGTTCAGTGGATAATATCCAAAATGGCGCTACGTTGACACAGAGAGACAGAGAGGAGACGAATTGTTGAACAAAGTCATTATTTTTATTTTCTTTGCGTACAAAAAGTATTCTCGTCACTTCATAAAATTCAGATTGAACCACTGATGGCAGATGGACTATTTTAATGATGTTTTTTATACTTTTCTATGCCTTGACGGTGTAATTTACTTGGCAGTCAATGGGACAGTCACAAGCCTCCCGGTTTTCATCCAAAATATCTTAAATTGTGTCCCGAAGACAAACAAAGCTTTTACGGGTTTGGAACGACATGGGGGTAAGTGATTAATGGCAAAATTTTCATTTTGGGGTGGAGTAACCCTTTAACTGCACTTCTTAATGCGAAACAACAGTAAATTTATGATTACATTATCTATATATTTTTAAAACCCCCAGCGCTACCAAATCTGCTCCTGGCGCCACCATCTGTACAACTTAGTGGCGCTGGTGCCACTGCTCTCAAATGTTAGTCTGGAGGAAATGTTAGGCCCTGAAATAAAATTTAAAAAAAATTAACAAAATAAAAAAATAATAATAAAATAAAATAAAATTTTGTACAATGAAAATAAATTAAGAAAATTAATAATTTTTAGGACCTTTAAAAATATTTGCATTGTGAAATTCCCACACTCAGGTGCTCATTCCTATAATATAATTTTAATTTTGAGGTTTTACATTTGAATAATACTCAATATTGTAATTTTTACTGGGGTGAATGTGCTTAATTGCTATGAAAATATGGTAAAATAATGAAAACAATGCAAAACATGTTAGGTCCTTTTTTTTTAAATAAAATAAAATGAAATAAAATAAGATAAAAGTTGTATAATGAAAATTAATATTTATTACGTTAAAAAATACTTTTTTTAAGACCATTAAGAATTTTTGCACTGTATATTTATATAGTTAATTAAGGATGGATATTTTCTCTCCCAGATATACAATACTAAAATGTCATTTTACTTTAGAGCTTTTATTTTTGAATGATTCTCAAGGGCAATTGGCAATACTACAATTTTTACCGGGGAGAACATGCTTAAATTGAAAATAATGAAAACAACACAAAACATGTTAGGTCCTAAAATATGCCTCATTTTCTTCATGCAAAACATTCCTTGCTCATATCTGAATTATTTCTGATTTCTTTCTTCTGATTTGAGGGTGAAATATGACCAGACCATGTTCTCTGAATCGTCATGCTGGATTGTGTCATTTCTGCTCACAACAGCCTTGTCTGATGTTCTGAAGCTCAAGCGGCGAGTGTATATGTATGCGTGCATTATAGACAATGAGAAACACACTTGAACAGCATGTACAGGACTGATGACTGATCTTTCCACAGGCGACAGAACAGATATGAAAGCAAATCATACATCGAACCATCGTCTCTCATGTCAAGCTTCATACACACTCAGAAAAAAAAAGTGCTGACCAGACGTCTGAGGGATTTTTTTCCCACATGTTAAAATGCAGTAAACAAAGAAAGATCTCAAATGAGATCTTATTAATATCTCAATTGTTTCTCATAGGCAGCAAACTGAGATGTTTCTTACTGGATGACAACTAATGATTTATTTGCATCTGTAAAAACATCTGAGACAAAGATACCTGAATGAAATATAACTGAGCCATTCATTAAATCTTCTGAACTGTTAAAGATCAAACTCCCAAAAACACACTTTTCCTCTGGGTTCAGATACACATGCAAATCACATTTATAAACTCAATCCAAACCGCAACATTTCAGAATGCATGTTTTTCCTGGACAGGGAAAAGCTACATATTTCAACACAGTCAGCAGGAAAAACAGATAACTTTTGTTCCTTTCTCTACTTGAACATCTGATTTGAATATATTTTGTATAATGGAAATGCAATTTAATTAAAAAAAAATTAATTATTTTTTAGGACCAATAAATTAAAAAACACTAAATAAAATAAAATTATTTTGAATAATAAGAATGCATTTTTTTTTTAAAATAATTATGAATAATTTTTAATACATTTTTAGGACCGTTAAGAATGTTTGCATTGAGTCATAATATTTTGTATAATGAAAAAGCATATTAGTTCAATAAATTACATAAAAAGGAGTGTTTTATAATTACTCCGCTGCTAATATAAAATAAATTATAAAAAATCCTCTGCTTGAATGTTTGATTTGAAGATCTGAGCATTTCAAGACCTTCAACTAAGTGTCAAAGTGTCTAGGAGAAACAATCAAGACTTTAAAAAGATCTGTACTTTCTCTTTCAGATGACCTGTTTCTGACTTTACAAGCTCCCTCCTCTGTGGGTCTGACGTGCCGCTGAACTGTGGCTGCATCATGAGCCGATAACATCGCAACCAATGCCACCGAACACTACATATTAGCCGGGCCTGCGGATCCTCCCAGAGGACTGTGGGTAGGGCAAACAAAGGCGGCAGTGTTCCTCCCCTCGACTCCGACAGAAACGGCGGGGAAGGCTGCAGGAATGCGGCAGCATCTGGGCTTAGAGTTGGGTAAACACTCAGCAGAGTGAATAAATCTGCTTTCAAATTAATGGACATGTTATAAATATATAAATTCATAAAACGCAGGTCAACTAACACATCCAGACTGTTTACGCCCTCTTAAAGAGCAGGTAGCTTTAATTTAAATGGCTATATATACTGTGTGCTATATACACTGTATACTATATAAATACTGTCCTGCTAAAAAAAAAAAAAGGGTAAAATGAGTAAATTTAAATGAAAACATTTTTAGGACTAAGATTTTTGGATTGTGAAATTATTTTCATTATAATTAAGAACATTTTCACTTTTAGGGGTTTATTACTGTATACCATTTTACTTTTAAAATTTTATTTTTAAATAATTCTCAATGGCAATTCTCAATATTTACATTTTTAATGAGGTTAATTGTTATAAAAATAATGCAAAATAATGAAAATATGCTATGCATAATTATGCTTAATAAAATAAAATACATTTTTCAATGTTGTTATTGATTATCAATATTGTAATTTATACTATTAACGCATTATAAATACCTAGCAGCTTGAATATAATTGGCTATATAACACTCCACAGCAAATTAAATAAAAAAATATTTAGTATAATATAAACAAATTTTAATGAAATAAATTAGGTGTCAAATAATTTTTTTGGATGAATGTGCTTAACTCTTATGAAAATAATGTAAAATAATGAAAACAACGCAAAACAAAAAATACAATAAAATAAAATATAAATTACTTTAATAAAATAAAACCATATTGCATAACGAAAATTACTCATT
>CM077255.1:2496314-2506314 GCA_039654775.1 Spinibarbus caldwelli | reverse complement strand
TGAAGTTCGGCCACAATAGCGCAAGCACAAATCCAAGAATCTGTCATTTGTCTTGGCAAATCTCTAGTGTCTAGAGGGTTTGAAGAATGCTCTTGTGTAGGGAGCATGGGTTTTTAAGATGCATCAGAAAACTTGGCCGAATATTTGCAACTTCTGACTTAATATCAAATCATCCCATCTGAGGAACAAGATGCTACATGTCAGTATGAAAGCAAAAAATGCAGTATTTTAGTCTTGTTTTCTGTCTAAACACTCTTAAGTCAAGACATATTTACTTAAGATGCAAAAAGACTTAAGATATTAAGACTTGTTTTCTGAAGAATTGATCAAAATGAAGTGAGTTTATGCTTAAAACAAGAACAAATATCTGCCAAAAAGGTCAGAAAAATCAACTTAATTCAAAGGGAAAGCAATATATTTCTTCTGACCCTACTGGCAGATATTTTTCTTGTTTTAAGCATGAAGTAACTTTATTTTGATACATTTTTTAGACTTAAAATCTTTCGTTTTTCTTCTAAAGTAAATGTATGTTGATTTAAGAATCTTTACATTTTGTAATGGAAAAGACAGAAAAATCAAAAGTCAGAGGAATTATCTTGTTTTCCCTTTGAATTTAGATTTTTCTGACTCCATTGGCAGATCATTTTCTTGTTTTAAGCATAAAGTCACTTAATTTTGATACAATTTTCAGATTAAAATCTAAAAGTAAATGTATGTTGATTTAAGAATTTTTAATTTTTGTAGTGGAAAAGACAGAAAAATTATCTCGTTTTCCCTTTGAATTGAACTGATTTTTCTGACTCCACTGGCAGATATTTGTTTTTGTTTCAAGCATAAACTCATTTTGATACATTTTTTCAGAAAATAAGACTTAAAACATTGTCATTTTGCATCTCAAGTAAATATATTTTTGACTTAAGAATGTTTAGATATTTACTGAGGAAGAAAATCACTACTTATAGTGTAAATGTGAAATATTGAAGTTGAAAGACTAAAATAATCAGTCTTTTTACTGTGTGCATGACGAAGTTTAAAGTATTTAAAATGCGCAGGGTGGTGACAGCAATACGGTTTATCTCAAACCTACCACATTAAGTTATTTACAAGCCTGAGATGAAGCTGAATCATTCAAATAAGTCATATCACAGGTAAAAGGTCAAGTTTTCATCGCTAAACTACTTAAAGGAAGGGAAGGGTGAATCTAAGTTAATGATTAGCCACATACAAACTCATTTTTTGGGATAAAAGTGTCTGCTAAATGCATAAATGTAATGTAAAGAGACTCTCAAGCTACAAAAGCTGAATTTGCAGCTGCATTTCTGTTGAAGCACATCTCTCATCTCATCTCACCAGCATTACTGACCTTAAACTGGGCTGTGATTCATTAACAACTGGTTATTAATTGATATCAGAGTTGCTCATTAAATAGTTGTTTCATACTAATCATTCTTGTGCAATCTCATCATGCACATGTGACTCTTGAAATGCATGAGAAATGATATGTAAAACCATGAAGTGACACTCAAACACAACAGCAGAGCTCTGGGGAAACATCTGCACTACAGTAACGGCAAACGAGAGCAATGGCGTAAATGTGTGAAATCGCTGAGTGTGTGAAGTGCCAAATGCCTAGCGCACATCTATTGATCGACCAGATCTGATCTAAAACGCAATTTCTGGACTGTAAAACCAGTTTGGTGAATGCAGCGTGAGCGTAAAGTGTTGCGTGGTCCATAACAGTCACGCACAAAACAATGCAACTGCTTCGTTCAACTATTTAAGAAATGATTAACAACAAAGCCTTACAAGCACCTTATTTTAAAAAACAAACTCAAACGGCTGCACTCATTAGCAATCGCATTTTAAATGCATATAAAGCGGCAGCATTTAGAAACATGCCACTATCACTCACATAGTCAGCAGAACAAAACAACCACTCCCACCTTCCCGGGTTTTTCATTGTTGTCTATGATGGCCCATTCAGGGAGAGCTGCCCCCTTATTGACTCCCGGGTGATTTTGGGGAAGGGAAGCCGAGCATAAAGGTAGAGCGTTTGCATGAGAAGCATGTAAAAAATTTACTTTTGGGGGGGATGTCTAAAATCCAGTCCACTAATCCAGTCTGAAACTCCCAATTCCACCAGACACCCCCCTTTTTGAGAGGATTATGGAGGAGAGGAAAACACAAAACACTCTGTGGCTGCTTTCTATGCATCTACACACTTAAAAATAAAAGGAGTTTTGTAGTGATTGCATATTAGAACCATTTTTGGTTCCTCAAAGAACCTTTAAGTGAACCGATCTTTAAATTACAAAATGGAAAGATTCTATTGCAAACACTTCAAAATACACACTTCAAAATAAGGGTTCCAAAGAGAGTTTTTTTTGTAGACAACCCATTATTGGTTTCCCAAAGAAACATCTTTACGTTTGAGAAACATTTAAAACATTTTTTTGGAATGGAAAGATTCCATGAACGTTAAAGATTCCAAAATAAGGGTTCCAAAGGGAGGTTTTCGTAGAAGAACCAATTTTGTTTTCCTAAAGAACTCTGTAAGGAACCATGTTTTCTTAGTATGAAGAACATTTTAAGACCCTTTTCCACTAAAAAGATGCTTTTGTGGAACGGAAATATTCCATGGATAATAAAGCTTACAAAATAAGGAAGGTTTTGTAGAAGAACCATTTTTGGTTCCCCAAAGAACGCTTTAAATTCCATGGATGTTAAAGGTTCTTCATGGAACCCTAAATTTATTTTTAAGCGTGTTTATATCACAAATCGCTGCTGCTGCTCTTTAGGAAACCCACGAATCTCCATCCTAACGGTGCTGTAAACAATGCATCCACACCTCTGGATGCATCTTACCTTGCAGCTGCTTGAAACGCCCCTCGAGCTGGTTGTAGTTGAAGGGCATTTGCGCGGGGAAGCTGGGCTCCTGGTAGAAGCCCTCAGGGCCCCCGGACGCCCACTCCAAATCCATGATCCCTGACTGAGAGGGAATCTATTTCCAGATACCTCGCAACCTCCCAGGAAACCACAGAATGGGAAAGAACGACGGCGGAAGAGAAAACCAAAAGCTCCTTCTTGCGATGGGAGTTATCCAAAAAGCTGAAGGTTTTCGTCCCAGAGTGATGTTCTCAACCGGTCTGTTTTAGAGGAGGCATGCATGCTGCTGTCTCTCTGACTGTTCGTCTTCCCACTCTGTCCATTCAAAAGCAGCGTCTCCCCCCAACCTCAAGCACACAAACGCCCCTCCTCCTGTCAAACAAGGGAGGGGAGACCTTCTAGCTCGAGACCCGCTCTGAATCTGCAGGAGTCAATGGAAGGGTTTCTGCGAGACACCTTTAACGGCGCAGAAGAGGAGGGCAAAAGGGTTGTAATTTCATCAGTGGCCTGTGTGTTTGCAGATGATGTCACCACCTCATTACAATGAAAGAAGAGGAGGAGACGGACCAAACCAAGTCTCCGGAGAAGATCGGGGGTGGAGGTTGAGCAGGAAGTCGGCCCATTTCCATGCATTGTTTTTTAGGTCATGCAACAGAAGCAAAGTTGCATAAGAAACACAGAACGGCCTTCTTGGAATGTCGGACTAAATGCATCCTGCCTAAAATCCCTTTTTGCAACCCCTCCAGCTTATTTGTCCTCCCCTCCTCCTCCTGTTTTTTTTTCTCCCCTGCCGTCCATCTGTTTGCAAGGTGAGGAGACATTCTGCCATGAATGCAGACTTTGAACTACTTCCGAGTTTGGCTATTGAATTGCACTCCGCTGCAAAACAAATATCTGCTAATTCCCACTCAGGAATTTCACATGGCTGTGTCAGGAGTAGTAAACATCCAGGAGATTCAACTCAAGTTTTCTTGACAGCAAACAGCCCCCTTTCTGCTTTTCTTTCTGCATCTTAAACATGATAAAAAGCAGGATTACTCCAAGGTGAATTAAGAGCCACACTGGATATTTACAGGCATTTAAGGAGTGTTTTATGAGAGTACAGCGCAGATATGAAACGCTGCATGAGATGCTGTAAATCAAGCAATAAAATGTTGGTTTGTTTTCTGTCAGCAACAGTTTTGCTGGCAAAAAGGTTTATATTCTTTTCTATCTGATTCCAACAAAAATTTCTTAGCATTTTAGAATAAATAACAGGCTTTCACATTGCATGTTAATATTAATTTAAGTTTTTGTAACTTTGTTAAGTGCTTTGGTCATTTTTTTAGCAATAAAGGTAAATTGTTGCTAGACCACTCTAACAACATGCCAAAAAATAAATTTTTATACACTTTCTTCTGCAGTATTTTAATTTTAGCAATATTGTTAAGTGCTTCATTTTTATTATATATATTTTTTTTTTACATTTGTGTTTAGCTTTAATTTATTTTTATTTCCGTTATAGTAGTACTTTTAGTAATTCAATTTAATCTTAAATTAAGCTGAAATAGTTAAGTAATTGTTATGTGCTTCTGCCATTTTTTAATTAAAATATTTTTAACTTTAATTTATTTTTATTTTTATTAATTGTGTTTAGGTTTAATTTATTTTTATTTCAGCTATATTTTTTTTACTAATTTTAGTAGTTAAATTTAATCTTAAATTAAGCTGAAGTAGTTAAGTAATTTTGTTTGTGCTTTTGTCTTTTTTTATTACAATATTTTAGCTTTAATTTATTTTTATTTTTTATTAATTTAGTACTTCAAATTAATCTTATTTTATCTCAGGCAACATTTATAAGTTTCCATTTATTAATTTATTTTTTTTATTAAGTTTAAGTTTTTCATCTTATTTTTATATTTTATTTTATTTCAGATTATTTTAATTACCAAAAACAATTTTTTATAGCTTTAGTCTTAGTTATAGTTAACAATAACAACAGTACCTAAATATTTTGTTATAGTAGTGCTATAATATTCAGACGTACTGGCTACTTTTACTGCTCACCACCAAGAAACAACCCACCGCACCCTAGCAACCACTCAGAACACCCTAGCAACCACCCAGAACGCCCAACAAATATGAAGAACGTAGAGCCCCGTTTTCTTTCTTTTAAGAGCAAGACACCCAAGACAGCATCCTCAAGGAACCATGAGATGAGCTATAATGTGACCAAACGTGTCCCATGATTCTGTATTTCCAAAATAAACAAATGTTGAATTATTCCTCAGTACGTCTAGAGTGGGATTGAGGCCTGAGGGTGGTTGGGTTGATCTGAGCCTGCAGTGATAGGGCTGTTTGTGCAGAAAGACAGTCAGTGGTGTCATTGTGAAGTCACAAGACGTCCACGTGTGCTCCGCCGCCCCTGGAGCCATCGGCGCTCTTAATTCACCTCCGTCTGCACTTCTGTTCTCTGTCACAAGTGAATCTGAGCTCAAATCATCCCTCGCGCTGTGATAAACAGCCCACAGATGCGGGCTCTCCTCCCCTCACTGCTGCGGAGAGACGAGGGAGGAGACGCTTCCTGGAAGACGTTTAGTCATTCACTGCAGAGGAGCGTTTAGACTCAAACGTACGGTCACAGCTGAGGGAATAATCTGAAGATAAATAAATTAACATATCAGCAAATGATGGGAAATTAGAGCCATGAAGGAGTAACTATAAATTTAAATATATAAATATATTATATATGATACTTTTTAATGATAAAAAGCTTATGTAAAACTGTAATTTTTTTACACTTTCTGAAGATAATGGGATGCCGAAATACAGAAAAAAAATGAATTCATAAATTCTACAAATGTGTAAAAAGTAATGATAATAAAATCATTAAAAATATTATAAAAATAAAAGTATATGTAACACTAGATTTTTATAATTTCTGAAGAAAATGTGATGCTTGCCTGCAAAACTCCCACTGATAAATGTTTTACTGATTTTGTAAAACTTTTGTAAAACTTAGTACAACTGTAATTTTTTATGTCGAAATAAAGGGATTTTTAATAAATGTATAAAATGTAATAAAAATAAAATTATTAAATTATTTAAAAATTTTTAAAGAAGAAAGCATATATATGTATGGAATTTTTAAAAACATTTTCTGAAGTAATTGTGATGTTGAAAAATGGGAATAATTCATTATTTTTTTTTTATAAATGTACAAAATGTAATAATAATAGTAATAAATTTATAAAATGATTTTAAAAAATAATTTTTAAAAATAAGAGCATGTGTGTATATATAGAGAGTTTATAAGATTATATTATTATAAGATCATATTATTACATAAATATATGATGAAATAATGATAAATAGGTTTTAAAACTTTGTAAAACTGTAATTTTTTACATTTTCTAATGAAATAAAGGGGAAAAATACTAAATTGTATAAATGTAAAAAATAATGTAATTATATACTGATAAAATGATTTTTTTAAATATATATTATTTCATTTAAAGATAAAAGCATATGTAAAACTAGATTTTTACCATTTCTGAAGTCCAAATGTGATGTTTGCCTGCAAAAGACGTCACCATAATCCTATAGTGTAGGTTGTTGCTTACTGGTTCAAGACAAAATCTTTCGATTTAGCTAAAAATATCTATGGATTTATGGTTAAATGGTCAAATCACTAATCCTTACCAAACAGCATTAAACAGAGCTTCTGAAATGATCTAGTCTAGTAAGTCTAGTCTTGTTAATCCATATCAAACCTATAGGAGGAAAGCTGTTACACCAGTGGATTAATATCATATGTTTTTTTCCTAATAAATACCAGTATTTCTACATGAATACATGCACTATTGTGCAAACTGACCATGAAGGGTGAGCAGCATGAATGCAGTTCCCACAAATGCATTTCAGATGTGTTGTTTTTCACTCATAGTGGGATAAATGTATGTAAGTGCATGTTTCTTTTGGCTCTGAGATAATCGCTCCTTTGGCAAGTCAATGAAGGCACAATTTTCATGCGAAATTTCACATGATGCTTCGCTGTGATCTTATAAACACGTACTTGCACAATCCCACAATTCCAGTGAGAGCCTGTTGTAACGCAACACAACTGCTCTGATTTGACACCAAACTCGAATGTGCTGATTTCAACAGAGCAAATCCATTTAACAGCCGATAGAGTGTGTTTCTAAGTATGACAATGATCTAATGCGTTCAGAAAGTGGGGTGATTTCACAGACATCTGGCCGACAAACTCGGCGAAGGAAGGAAAGAAGAAGGACAGGGGGTCTGTGGTTGTTTCCTTTGTATTATGAGATGAACAACCATACAAACACGCAACCCAGGACATTCCATAACTCAGATTTCATCCTACAATTACGTTAGATGAAATGCTCTCTGCTGCTCTGGGAAATACGGATATTTTGCTCAGTATATGAGCTATCAAGCTAGCGGCAAAAAGCAATGTGATCTCCAAAAAAAAAAAAAAAGTATGAACTCAAAACTTTACTCATCAAACGATCTCCACATTTAAGGAATTTTAGGAGAAACATCTGAACCCTAAATAAAAACATAACTGAGAAGACAATCATAATTAATGCCTAAGGACGAGCAGGATATTAAAGTGTGGCTGAAGCGTGTTTTGCTCGACGGAGCAGCAGTCACTCGAGCAGACAGACAACCAGCTCATTTATTTTTCACGACACCTGTCAATAATTTAGATGCTCGCGTTTCATTGGTGGAATACTAGTACGCTGCCCCACAAACCAATACTTGACAAAACCCTGAGTGTGTGTGAGAAACTAAGCAACCAAAGGGCCTTAATTAATTATTCATGACGACAGCATTAATTCTGTACCTGAGGCTCAATATGTTACACAATAAAGATGCACCCTTTTGTCTGTCTACGCAGCTAACCATCTACTCAACTATCTACCCAACTACCTGTCCAACTATCTACTCATTTATCTATCCAACTATCTATCTACCCTACTTTCTATTCAACTATGTATCTATCTACTCAACTATCCATCTATTCAACTATCCACCTGCCAAACTACCAACCCAACTATCTACCTAACTATCTACCCAACTATCAGTCTACCAAACTATTTACCTATCTACCCAACTATTCATCTGCCCAACTATACACCCATCTACCTACCCAAATATCTATCTATCTATCTATCTATCTATCTATCTATCTATCTATCTATCTATCTATCTATCTATCTATCTACTTATCTATCTGTCTGTCTGTCTGTCTGTCTGTCTGTCTATCTGCTTATGACTTCTGCAGATCCTTTTCAAAAAGCAACAGAATGAAACAAAGTGTCAGAATCAATCTGTGATAATTCCCACACATGCTCGTGTTTGGAGTAAAGAGACTAGGTTTCTTCTCCTAACACAATTAAAGGGGTGGTTTTGCCTCAATCTGGCGCCCCTGGGCCATGGGCTGTCAGGTAGGGCTGTATGTCGGAGCGTGGGCCCCTCTCATGCTCCAGCACATGGTCCACATTAGTGTGGTATGCTGACTGCAGCTGGGGGGATTCCTGACTTATCAGACCTTTGGGAGAGAACCGTGCCGCTGTGATATCTGACTTCCCATCTGAGCCAATGACAGTCTGATGAGACAGCAAAGAGCAGCGTGAGAGCAAACAGAATGCTTATTCTATTAAAATAAATTTTCTGCTGCTAAATAATTAAATGTAAATGTAGATTTTTACACCTTCTGAGGAAAATATGAGTTTTGCTTAGTAATGAAAATAATGCTGCAGTTGGTACTGGACCAAGTCAAAGCAAAATAAAAATAAGAATAAAAATTGTGCAAAATAATGCTTGCCGAACTATTTTAGAAAATCAACCATATCTAAATACTTCCTCCTGAAACTCTTCATCTCAAACTAAATGGCTTGTTTTTCAGTATGAAAACTCACAGATGTCATTAGTTTAACGGTGTAGTGTGTCATTTCTATCTCTAGTGGCAATTAGCAATGCACTGAAATTTCAGCAACAGAAAATATTTGACTGAAACACCAAAATAAATACATTTTTATTTTCAGCTGAATAATTTTGGATAGCCGAAATCATTGACCTGAAACAATGACATTTAATTAACAGTTCTGCGATAACATTTTTATTATGTCAATGTCTATTTAGATACATAAACTACAACAGGGTTATACTACCCAGTTACTCAAATTTAATTACTGAAACTTAATTTTCAGTTTCAGTTTTTGGCTAAATGACAACTTTAATTTTGGTAAAAAGTTGTTTTCAGTGCAACATTAATATTAACTAACCCCAAAACTATGACTTTTTTTTCCTAATAAAAAAAAACCTGAAATAAAACAAAATATAAATATTAGATGAAAAACTTAAACTAAACAAAAAATAGATATAATTTAAGTAATAAGTTTAAGTTGAAGCACTAAAATTACTAAATGTAAATAAATGAAAACGAACTCAAGTAAAACTAAAAACTAAAGTAAGTAAGTTAAATAAATTAAACCTTAACAATATTATTTAAAAACTAAAATTAAATTCACCAAAATCAACTAGAATTAAAATGAAAACTGAAAATATAAAAATAAAAGCTAATTCAAAATATTAATAAAAATTAAAATAGTATATAAACAGTGTTGGGCACATTACTTTAAAAAAGTAATTAATTATAGTTACTAGTTACTTCTCACAAATAGTAACTGAGTTAGTAACTGAGTTACATCATTATAAAAGTAACTAATTACCAGGGAAAGTAACTATTGCGTTACTTTTTTAAAAAATGTTCAAATGTCAAATAACTTAGATGCCCCCAATATTAAATATGTTAAATTAATTAAACGCACTCTAAATAGAATAAATTATTATTATAAAACATTGTACATTAATCTACACTATTTATCCACTGACACTTAGCATCAGTCAGTCAAGCATTATAATATGATATTATGATAATTTAACATTATATGATGATAGAACTTTAGTAATTAGAATAACCAAGTATGAATGCATATTTGTCATGTTGACTGAACTTGACTGGTGGTGGTGCTTAAGATGTTGTTTGTCATTTAGTGTTTCTATAAAAAAAAGGGGGGGGGGGGGGAATTGATAAAACTACTAC
>CM077255.1:2413814-2488814 GCA_039654775.1 Spinibarbus caldwelli | reverse complement strand
AAGCCATTTCACTAAAACCCACACACTTGAGTCTTCGCAACAGTATTGTATGATCTACCGAGTCAAATGCTTTGGTAAGATCTACAAATAAAGATGCGCAATACTGTTTACTATCCAAGCAATTTATAATATCATTTATGACCAGTATGGCTGCTGTTATAGTACTATGACCTGATCTGAAGCCTTACTAAAATTCATTTAAAATTTCATTTTCAGTTAGAAATTGTTTTACTTGTTCATTTATAAAAGATTGAAATACTTGCCAACACCGGCAAACTTGAAATCGGAGGATAATTATCTAGTTCAGATAGGTCGCCACCTTTTAACAAGGGGAGAACTATAGCTGATTTCCATGCCCGAGGAATAGTATTTGAGGTTAAACTTAAATTAAAAATAAAAGTGATGGGCTCTATCATCAATGCTGCAGCAATTTTTTAAAAAATAAGGTTCTATTTTAACAAACCCTGCTGATTTTTTACAATCCAAATTTGATAAAGCTTTATAAACTTGTGTATCTGAAATTTGAATAAAGGTGAATGACTGAATAGAATAACATGAGGTGGTTTCCATAACACCTATGTTAAATGTTTTTATATTTTGTTCCTTTGAATTATTAAAATCCTTAGATAAACCAGAAGAGATAAAATGACTATTAACAGCATTCACAATATTTTCTTTTCCTCTGATTACGCACTTATTTAATTTCAAATAATCAGGCAGACTGGTAAAAGCTTTTGAGCCAGAAACTGACTTGGTTAACTTCCAAAACTTTGTTGGATCTTATAAATATCTTGCAAAAAAGCTTGTTCATTAAAATTTTTAAATTGTCATTTCAAAATAAAACGTGATTTACCTTTGGAATCCTGCAATCTCTCAAACACACTATTGCACAATGATCACTGACATTGATACAAAACACTCCAACTGTGGTGAATCTATGAGGAGCATTTGTTAAAATTACATCAAGTAGAGTGGATTTAGCTGGATCTTTCTGATTTAACCGGGTAGGGAGATTTATAAGTTGCTCCAAACAAAGAGAGTCACAAATACCCTTGAATGGGTCAGACAAATGTGATGACCAGTCCCAATTTAAATCACCAATAAAATCAATTCTGATTTCGTCCACTCATTAAGAAAATCCATAAGTGAAGTGATAGCTTCACTTGATGCCGATAGTGGGCGATAACATCCAACAACGATGATGTCAGGTCCATTTTGAAAAAGTAATCTAATTGCAAGAAGTTCAAGCAATTTGGTTTACTGATAGAAATAATACAAGAGCAGTTTAGCCTAGAATTAATATAAACTGCAACTCCGCCACCTTTTTTTGTGCGGTCCGATCTAAAAAGATGATATACCTCGATATGTACCATAGAGTTCGGCACTGATTTATTTAACCATGTCTCAGAGAGAACAATGATGTCTGAATTCGTTGAATCGGCCCATATTCTTATCAAATCCTTTTTATTTACCAGACTGCGTACATTAAGATGAAAAAAACGCAGTCTGTTGCTTGACTTGAACTCATCTGGAGTTTGAAACTGCGCTCGCTCTGGGCCTGGATTAGGATGAATATTGCCCGACAAGAGCAAGAGAAAGACCAACCAGTTTTTCCTCACTGAACCGGCAGACTGGCCGTCACTGCAGATGGACACTGCATAAGGAGATAACTTTCCGTTTCCCCAGGACCACAGGCATTGCAAACCTCTCGGCTCATCTCTCAAGTCGAAGAGTGTCCGAGAAACGAGGTACTTCTCAAACGCTTGAGTCATCAGGATACAATCTCCGCCATCTGGCTCCAGGATAGTCACAGCACTCGGGATAATCCAGGTTCCTCTCTCCTCTCATTAGCATTAGAGAACACGCCGACAGTAGGGATGCACAACGCCAGGCAGCCGAGCAGGTAAACGGGTCCAAAATGTATCCGCATTTTCGCAATACAATTTAATAAAATGCAAAAAATAAAAAACTAATTCAGGAACAATCGTAAAACCATCTTTGATATCCTTATATATAATAAAACTGAAAACAAAACAGAGACCATCAGCGCATACTAACACACGCACTACATACGTTTTAGTTAATAAAAACAACACTGGTGGTTATTTTGGATGTGATAGGATGGTAATACTATGTTTTTTGGAAAAAAAACTATGACACTTTGAGTTAAATAGATAGATCTTTTTAATAGATGATCTATCTATATATCTATCTAAATATAAATGACGTATGAATACTGTGTGCTTGATTCGCTCTAAAGCATCAGCAAGTTATGATGCCCAAAAACACACATGCAAAACTAAAGCGCATTGCCGTTCGGTGTGAAAACGAGGGGCGGCGTTTATCTTTCTAATTGCTATCATTAGGCTTCGGTTGTAGAAAATTAAGCATGCGGTTGCGCTCCTGTGAGATGTTTTTCTTCAAATACCTCCCACATAACAGTCTTTGAGCCGCACAGCGCTAAAACCTCCCAGTACGAGCGTCTCTCAACCCAACGCAGAGTTTCCAGGTCATTTTCATCATGAGAGTAACACCCATGTCCCAGAAACTGCTAGTGGCGCTCTGCTAAATATAACAGCGCCACTGGGACGGCCTTTTTTACATCAGAAGAGCTGAGAGATTGGGGTTCGGAGTGAGTACTCCAGCAGAACGTCAACCAAGATGACACAGAAAGCAAGGACAAAGAGATCACTGGATTCAAAACAATGTCACACTGACATTCCAGTATTGTGCTTTAATGATGGTAATACTATGGTATTTGATGCTGCATGGTACTGAATTACCATGTTCATGTACTATGTTATTTGTTTACTAGAGTAAATGCAGATTTTCAGTAAAGTAAATACGCTGAAGACGTTCTGATGTCAATATGTCAGCTGGACTGATGGCTTTGTCTGCTCAAAGACAAGACGCACGCATCTTATTGATTTTTTAAGTCTGTCCTCTGCAGTAAAAGCACGGCCAAGTGCACTGATGCATCGACTCAGCGGCCCATCATTACAGTCCTCTCTGACTCTACGTGTTTGCACAACAGAAAAACCCACGCAACCTGTCTCTGCAACTTCTTGCTGATATGAAAGGTGGAATTTGTAGAGAGATATAGCATTGAAAAACATACCATGAAAGTACTTTACTGTACCGTTAAAATTTCATATCAAAATATCGTATGAACACAACAGAATTTCCATGTGTTTCCATGTGCATCTATATATTTCTCTTGACATGATGCTGCTGTAATACCAAGTTTTTCAGATATGTACCATAGTTAAAACACAAATAAATACAATTTGAATATGCTAATCGTTCAGTGACATGGTATATATCAAATTAATTATTACACAAATCACATAATATTTTTCAGTGTTATTTTAGTATTATTTATGTAATTAGTTTTAATTCATATTTTGAATTAGCTTTTATTTTTATATATTTTCAGTTTTAATTTTAGATTAAGTTTCACTCATTTTGTTATGTGCTTTGTCATTTTTATTAGTTTTTGCTTTGTAAAAAAAATATTTCTGTATAACATTTATTTTTTATTTCAGTTTTAGTATGCACTTTTGTCACTTTTATCAGTTGTTTTATATATTTCTATACAGCTTCAATTTCTTTATTATTTTTTATTTTAGTTTTAGTATGTGCTTTTGGATTTTTATTAGTTGTTTTATATATTTCTATATAGCTTCAATTTCTTTTTTATTATTTTTTATTTCAATCTTAGTATGTGCTTTTGGCATTTTTATTAGATTTTTTTTTAAATATTACTTTATAGCTTCAATTTATTTATTTTTTGTAATTATTTTTTTATTTCAGTTTTAGTAATTTTTGTATGTGCTTTTGTCATTTTTTTTAGTTTGTGTTTTTATAATATTTCTGTTTAGCTTTAATTAATTTTTTATTTCTGTAGTAGTTTTCTTTTTAGTAGTTTTAGTATGTGCTTTTATCATTTGTGTTACTTTTGTTTTGTTTTTTTTATAAATATTTCTGTATAACTATTTTTTATTTCAGTTTTAGTTTTAGTACTTTAACTTGTCAAGGCAAAATTATTATTTTTTAAGTCATGTAATATTTATATTTTACTTCTGCTTTATTTCAATTACAATTTAGATTTTTTTTTTATGTTAATAAAGACGTTAATAGTTTTTTTTTTTTTTAATACCATGGTACTTTGGGTTAAATACTAATGATATATGTGAATACAGTTATTAAAATACCACCTGATATCCTTTGTAAACCATTGTACCACGTCAAGGTTTGAAGGTACATGACTCAAGGTCGAAATCATCCTGAGGATCTGAGCATGATATTTATCTGAAAGCTGATCCAGGTGACAGCTAAGACCAGGCTTTATGAGCGGGCTAATGCTAACATGCATTTATGTGAGTGTCAGCATTGTGTGTGTTTGTTTCCGCCAATACTGCTGAGGTCAAAGCTAGCGCTAGCATGTACGTGGTGCCATGCTAGTCCTGTCTGCAGAGCTTTTTATAGCAGCGGCGCTGGCACACACCCAGAGGCTGCATTAAAGCAGAGCAGAGAGAGAGAGAGAGATCAGATCTGGCCCAAAACCATACAGGTAGCATTTCAGATTATATAAAAAGTATGTGATAATCAGGGTCAGAAATGAACTTTTACATTAAAGGGCAATTTTGCCTCCTGGAATTATTTTCCAGGGGCATTTTTACCTTTTTTAAAGAGTAATTTTTATAATTACCTCATTAAAATGTGTTGTTTTTATGTCAAATACTTAAATTTAAGCAGATACTCCAATCAATCACAACACTATAGGCTGTTACCTATCAATTTTTTCCTCCACATCAACAAAAGCAATCAAAGGTGCAACAGAAGCTGCATCTGAGATTTCCACATGATGCTCATGTACATGTGTTCGCACAAAAATGTAAATTGCCTATAAATTAAAAAAAAGCAACGCATTAGAGCTGCAATATCATGACAAATCATTATTGATGATTATTGCTATTGATATTGTAATAATGATTATTAATGTCAATTATTATTTTTGTGGGGGAAAAGCATGTCATATTTTGGATACAGACAAAACAAGCTAAGAATCGTTCTCTTAGCTAAAATCAAGACTTCATATTGGTTATTTCACTAGCATGAAAAACAAAATGGTTATTCAAACTATATTAGGTTGTATAAAGAAAGCAAGCAAAGAACACTGAAGTGATCCAAAACCCCCATTATAATCACTAAAGCTGTCTACACGGCAAAATCTCTTACTTACACCTTTTCTGCATTTTTTTTCTCTGATTGGTCATCGCATTCAAAACCTCAACTGAAACGCTTATGATTGGTTATCAACAGAGCTGGGTAGTAACTGATTGCATATAATCAGGATTACGTAATCAGATTCCAAAAATTAAGTACTTGTAAATAGATTCAAATTACATTTTAAAATCATCGTAATCAGACTAAAGTTACTTTTTTATGGATTACATGATTACATATTATTTACACAATAGCAATAAATTATTCATAATACATTGATTCTCCCTAATTCCTCTTTTTCATCTTTTAAATGTTCCTTTCTACATACAGTTTTGTGGACATTCACACAGAGATCAGTCATTAGTCAGGTGGCTACAAAACATTTGACCACTGAATTTACAAAAATCATTTCAGGTTTAAGAAGTGTTTCAACATTGCATCAACTACTGATGAACACATTCACTTTTATTTGAATTATCACTCAGTCGGTTATTTTACCATGTATTACTTTGGAAGGCGTTTGTCTTTCAAACACATTAAAATGCACAAATTCACCAACTTTTATGTCATCTGATCCTCTTTCACCTAATATATTTTTATTTGAAGTACCCCTGAGATTAATAAATGTGATGCCGCAATCGAAAGCTATCTACACTGCAAAATTAATCTGTTACCTACATCTTTACTACACTTTGTTGTTTATGAGGACGAGAGAATTCGCACGCATTAAAGAACCACGGTGTTCTCCGCAGTGATGAATCGAAGGCCTCTGATTGGTCATTGTGTTCATAAGCTCAACCGAAACGTGTGTGATTGATTATAGCGCTCAACGCCGCAAACTGCGGGTAAAAAGAGATGCTACGTAACATAAGAAAACTACCGTAAATGTATTGCCGCAATCTACACTTTTCATTCATTTCACTGTAATCGCCACAGCTGTAATAAATCTAGCTTAATTACAAGGTTAAGAGGTTCCATTTCAGCTAAGATGTTCCCTTAGAAGGCAGCTTTACTAGATTTTAAAACATTATCATCTTGTCAGTCATAATCATTATCTTTCTGATGTACTGCTCTGCTGTTATCATCGCTGTCCTCTCTTCCTCTGAAAGACCATTACAGTCTATTTCTCCCTCCATTTCTCTCCACAGATTCAATTAGCTGGTAAACAACAGTATGAGGATCTTATATCAGATTGCTTCAACGTTACACCGCTGACCAATCTGCACAAACTGCTGAGCCAATGAGATCAGATGCCATCGTTTTAAATTGGCTTACATGTCACATGACCCATTCTGAGGCGTGGCCTCCTTTTGGTTACAATAGTTTCTGTTAAAATCACATACACTACCAAGAAGTTTGGTGTCGATAGGATTTTAAAATGTTTTTGATAAAAGTCTCTTGCTCACCAAGGCTGCATTTGTTTGATCAAAAATACAGTAAAAATTGTGAAATAATATTACAATTCAAAATGACAGTTCTCTATTGTAATATATCGTAAAATGTAATTTATTCCTGTGATGCGCAGCTGAATTTTCAGCATCATTACTCCAGTCTTCAGTGTCACATGATCTTTCAGAAATCATTCTAATATGCTGATTTGCTGCTCAAGAAACATTTCTGATTATTAGCAATGTTAAATTCAGCTGTGCTGCTGAATATTTTTGTGGAAACCGTGATTAGTATTGTTTTCAGGATTATTTTGATGAATAGAAAGTTCAAAAGAACTTCATTTATTTGACAGAAATATTTTGTAACATTGTAACATTGTCTTTACTGTCACTTTTTGATCAATTTAATGCATCCTTGCTGAATAAAAGTATTTATTTAAAAAATGCATAATTAAGTTCAAATAATGTGAATTAACTAACTTTTTATCGTTTTATCATTATTAACATTTTATCTTACTAACAAAAATGTTATCATCAATAGATATTTTATTTCATATAGTGATTAATAAGAGGAAAAACAAAAATAAGTATTATCTATAATTATTACTTTTATAATCATTTTTTTATAATAATTACAAGAATTATTTTTATTATTATTAATTATAAAATATTTATTATAAAATAATTACAAATAACGGCATATAATAATTATATATTATTATTTTATTATAATTAATTATTATTATTTTCTGGTAGAAAAGTAAATTGTTGTAATGGTTAAAGCTTACACATGGTTTAGTGATTTTGTAACGTGTAATTTTGTAAGATCTTTTGCATAAAATAGCATACCTTGACATTTTTCTGGTCCATCTCATCTACAAGGTCACACACACTGCACTTGTTTCTAAGCGAAGATGATGCCTATTAATGGATGAGTTTTGTATACACATTTAGAAAAGCTTTAAAAACTTTTCAAGAAGCCGGCCCTGAGATTCATACCCCCGATCGATCGCTCGATCACGTGTTAAAACCAAAATGGATGCCATCAGAGTGATTGTGATGATCAGCAGTGAACTCATTAGTTACGGCTCTCTCAGCCTCCATTTAGGCCGTCAGTATTTCCGCCCACACCATCATCTGCAGGAAATGAGTGCTGGGATGCGGATGAACACTGTGGCCCTCACAAATGCCCTTTGTTGCACTCTCTTTTGTTTTTTGCCCCCCTCTCGCTCCCCATGAGGTGGAAACGACCAAAAACCCCTCTGAGAAACAGTAAAGCGGCTATTATGAAAGAGTATGAATCCGGAAACTTCAGCTTGGGCCACAGGGTTTCATGTAAGCACTTCTCATCGCTAAACGACCCCTGCTTAGCGAAGCGAGAGATATATTATAAATGCGGCCAATAAACAGGCCTTCAATATGACAGCTTTGTGTTTTAGTGACCGACTCGAGCCAAAAATCATGGCAGGAGATGCATAAAAGATTGCACTGCTCATCAGCTTGAGATACACTTGGAAATTCACACATGTGAGCTCCAGCAGGGGGCAGCGGCGCACGAAAACAACGACTGGCCTCAAACTAATGCATGTGTGTTTCATAGAGATTTTCAACGGACCGGATCTGTAGGGTGAACGTCTGAAGAGATGTAATAAAGGGCTTTGGCTTGTGTGACCCAGATAGCAGCTATAAAAGCATGAGTATCTGATAAACACGTCAATGTGGATTTACTATCACGCAAAGATTCAGCACATGGGTTAGGGTTTGACAGGGTGAAGCTGGCAAAGAAATGTCCAGGTCATAATTATAAAACAAAAGAAAAATATATATATATAATTATATATATATATATATATATATATAAAATTTTAACCGTTTAGACCTTAACCGTGACATTTGTTGTCATTCCCATTAAAATATTTTTTGACATAGTTTTTATCTCATTAATGTATAAAATAAAATAATATAATATACTTTTGCATATTATATACTTAACCTTTCTTTACTTGTTTTTTTTTTTTTTTTTTTTGTATTGTGACATTGTTTTCATTCCCATTAAAATAAACTAAAATAATATAAAATAAATAATATTGCATACATTTTTAGGACCTGAACATTTCTTTCATTTATTTATTTATTTATTGTGAAATTATTTTTATTCTCATTATTGTAGAAAATAAAATTAAATTAAATAAAATAAATATATTTTGCATATTTTAGGACCTTAACCTTTGGATTGTGATATTATCATACCAATTAAAATTAAATTAAATTAAAAAATGATACTTTTGCATATTAAGACCTTAAAAATCATGTTTTCATATTTATGTAATACACTAATTCTACCATGATGTATACTTTGTGTACTATGTATAATTTGCATTACAGAAGTTACAGAATTTGGGGAATAAAATGATTAATTGTGATGAAATAATGCAATGCACAAAAATAATAATGCACAGTGCAAAAGAATTCTAATGGCTCTAAATGCAAAATAATAAATAAATAATGCAAAATAGAATTTTTCTTTGATTTTGGGCTGAACTGTGAGCCAGACGTATTTCCTTTGATTCCTTCATTTCTAATCGCTGATGTGTGAATCTCCATGGCAGCGTCCTTGGAAACCTCAGTGTTTCCAAATGAGTGAAAGAGCCTCATTGTGTGGAAAGCCATCAAACTCCGGCACAATGCAGCGTTTTCTCATTGTCACATAAAGCTGTCTGGACCATGTTAATGTGTTTCTCTGTATAAAACAGAGTCCGCATGTCACTGAAAGCACGAGTGTTTCATAACAGCTCAGTTCTGTGAGTTCGTCCTCTCCAAATGTCACGCAGAATGTGAATATTTCAAATCCACATTCATTATTTACTGTACGAGTACGGAAATTCTTTCACAGAACATTTACACTTTCACACTATCACAGTTTCTGCCACTGTATTATGAACATAAATGCCCATAAAGCCACAATAACACATCATTTGTTGTTATCAAAGTCAACAGTTTCCACCAAAATATTTACCACAGTGAGGTGACTGTAATTGAATCAAAAGACACCTGTAAATGAATCACTCAAAGAAGCTTCCAAAATGTTTGGCATTTTAGTACCTTTCTTTGATTACAATTGATTACTTAAATTAGTTAAAAAAATACTATGGTACTTTGAAATAGACTATGGTACTGAAATCCATTTCTAAAATATCATGGTATGTTTTTGTAAGTATACTTTGAAATGGCATGTTAAAAAATAAATATGGTAAATATTCAGTACCATGGTAAAGTACCATGATATTACCATTTAAAACACTATGACTTTTTGCAGCTTTTTAAACAATATATAAGAGAAAACATGAGAAAAAAAATGCGTTTGAAAAAGATCCCACATTAATGATTTTACATGAATAAAAATTAGATTTTCACATTTTTATATAAAAACAAAAATTATAATATAAAAAATTCTAAAATAAAATAAAATTAAATATATATTTTCACATATTTTTAGGACTTTAGCCTTTTTTGGATTGTGACATTGTTTTCATTCCAATTAAAATAAAATAAAGGACAATTATATTTTAAAATAAACTAAACTAATAAATACTTTAAAATAAACTAAACTTAATTTAATTTAATAATAAAATAAAACACATGTATAATTTTGCATATTTTTAGGACCTTAGACATTTTCTTGGATTTTTTTTTTTTTAAATTGAGAGATCATTTTTATTCAAAATAAAATAAAATAAAATAAAAACATTTGTTACATGACTAACAATTGGATTTTTGCATGTTACATTTTTGGCTTTTTACATAAAATATTAGTAAGAGCAACAGCAAAAGTGGTGCTTTCTTCTTCAAAACAAATAATTATTGATGAGTATATAAGTATGGCTTATATGCTATGCTTATATAACTATGGCTACCATTATACTGCCAATCTGACACAACTGTTATTCTTACAGCTTCCGTTAAAAAGATGAAAAATGAAGGGGGAAAAGAGAAAAACGTGTTTAAACGATCCCATGTTAACTTATTCTGATTTGACATGAATAAGAGTTAGATTTGTACATGTTCTGAAGAAAGCATAAGCATGAGCAACAGTAACAGTGATGCTTTCTTCGTCTAAAGCATTAATAATAATAGTAACTCTGGTATTTTGGCAGAAGCTGTGGTTTCCATGGAGATATCTGTACAGAAGCTGCTTTCACAGACTGTAGCCTGAGTGCGTGGGACAGCACTGAGATCTGCTGCACAATGCGTTGCCTGGGTTACACTGACATTACACTGCCCCGCTGATGGACGAGTGGGACGAATCCTGAAGCCCTGCACCCCGATACAGCCCACACACACCCACACACACACACGCACTCACGCACACGCACGCACGCTCACACACACGCACTCACACTCAATGATGCACTCACACGCGCACACACACGCGCACACACACGCGCACACACACGCGCACACACACGCACTCGCACGCACTCGCACACACACACTCACACACTCACACACACACACCAGGGCTCAACGCTAAGGATTTTTTCTACTGGCCCGGTTGGGCCAGTGGTTCAAATTGGTACTGGCCCTGCCAATATTTTCACTGGCCCTGCCACAAAAAAATAAAAATAAATAAATAATAATAAAATAAATAAATAAAATTACATAGTTGCTGTTATAAATTTTTTATATCTATGTTATTATTCTAATAAATAAGCTTAAATGACACCAATATTTTAGATACCAATAAAATTTGGTATCTAAAATATTGGTATCAAAAACCACTAGCCTAACAAATATAAATTTCAAACGTTATTAAAGACAAGTGACAGCCAGTAAGAACAAATGAACAAATTGCAAGTAATAGCACAATTAAATATAGGCTATAGCACAAAGATAGAAATTAAATTTTGTTAATTTTTATGTTTGTAGGTGTTCAGGTACAGAAATTGAATAATCACATATAAAATAGCATTTGCATATTCTTCACTCTGTGTTGCACCTTGATTTTTCATAGCCATTTGAAATTAGAAGCAACCACTGCATTTTAATCATGAATCGATCCAAAAAAAACAAACATGCAATGTTTGATTTATATTAGACTGTATAATTTCAAAATCTGAAGCAAAAACAGAATGGTGTGACTTCAGCTTTGTGAAATTATGCTACATAAAACATGCATGAAACAGAAACAGCAGACGGACTGAATGAGACACAATTTCACTCTCTTATGGAACAGCGTTTCCTTGGTTACCACTGTAAACACTGTAAGCACTGCTCATATATAACACTAATTTAAATGCATTATAAGGAGGCAAGATGAAAAGAAAACGCCATGTAAACTTTTCTGAAAACAGCCAGTTCCCCTCAGAAACACATTCATAATTCAATATTTAGGAAATATTTTGCGCATAATGAATAGTGATTTACTTCTGCATGCTATAGTATTTTCTCCTCTTTGCGTCCGTCTCTGTTTATAGACTAATTATAATAATAACCTAATATTTCCACACAAATGGCATTTGGGAAAATGATTGCAGTGTAAAATAAAATAAAATAAAATAAAATAAAATTGAGGACCTTTATTTGGGGATTTTTTGTGCTATTATATTAATTCAAATTAAAATAAAAAACCTTTCCAAAACAGGTAAAAAAAAAAAAAAAAAAAAAAAAAAAAATGATATTATGTGAAATAATATAAAAAACCCTTAAACTTATTTTATTTCTGCTAGTAGTTTTTTTATTTAACTTGATGTACTTAAAAAAAACTAAAACGGATTTTAGTTTTAAAAATTAAGAAATATAAATCTATTATAAAAATTATAAGAACTATATATTTTACATATTTAAACTATATATTAAACTATATATTATGACATATATTAAAACAATTTAAACTTACAAAAACACATGACAAAATTACTAAAACAAATTAAAATGAAAACAGAAAATAAAAATTCATTCAGAATATCAAAAAAAAAAAAAAAAAAAACCTCTAGCAGTATCTGAATAGCAGTATCTCAGTGATCATACTGTTGTTAAATCCTACGGCTATGTTTCTTCTGTAGATTATAAGGTTGCTAAGTAACAACGTGGCCAATGCTGAACAGAAAGCGCCGAGAGCGAATGCGAAGCTCCATCTGGTCTGTATCTGCGCCGCAAAGAAGATTCTGGATATCAAACAGAGCAAGACAAGACTGAAGAAACTGGGTCTGATCAGCAGCCAGAACCACACAACAGGTTATCATGACACCAAAACGTCATCACTTCATATTAACACCAGCGACACTGTATTAGATCATTCTCCACACCAATTCTGATACCACAGCAAACACCAATAAAGTTCATATCAATTATAATTATTTTACAGAAACAACACCAACTATCTATCTATCTATCTATCTATCTATCTATCTATCTATCTCTACCTACCTACCTACCATTATAAAATATGAATAATAAATTATGTATTTATTTATTAATTTAAAAAAGTAATAATTTTTATTTATTTATTTTTAAATTTTTATTACTTATTATTTTGCTTTATATATGAAAATTTTCTCTCTTTAAAAAATATTATTTTTATAATATAATTTTGTATCACTTTAAAACATACATTTTATATAAATATTTATTATTAATATTTTAATTGATAAGCTTAAATTATTGAATTATATTCAGTCGGAGAAAAAGCAAGTCTGACTTGATACACTTTATTTATATTGTTACATTTTTATTATTTATTATAATGGTATTATTATTTTTATTTTTAATAATAATTTTGTATCACTTAAACAATTATATATATATTATATAAATAATATATACGTATATACATTTTATTAATAATATTTTTACTTTAAAAAGTTAAATTACTGAATCAAAATAAAAAAACAGCAAATGGAAAACATAAGTCTGGCTTCATAAACTATGCTTATTTATTTTTTAATGTTTTATTTTGTTGTTGATGTTGTTTTATTAATTATCAATTTGCTTCATAGCAATGAAAAACATACTCTTTAAAAACATTATTTTTTATCATTGTAATTCTTTAATATTACTATTTTTAATAATTATAATTTTGCATCACTTTAAATATTCTATATGTGTATATTATATTTGTGTACATTTTATTATTATTTTTATTTGAAAAACTTAAATTATTGAATTACATAAAATAAAATAAAATAAAATAAAATAAAATAAAATAAAATAAAATAAAATAAAATAAAATAAAATAAAATAAAATAAAAACAGCATATGGAAAACGGAGGTCTGGTTGATAGTCCGTATAAAAAATAAAAAAAAATCAACCTGGTAAAGAAGTACATTGACATCCATAACATGAGGTGCCAGTTAAACATAGAGTCATGAACATTTCTCTAGAGCAGCACTTAGCTGACATTAAACCAAAGCTCAACTGTGTATAATTGCATTTTGAAGAACACAAGCCATCAGAAAGATCATAGCGGCAGATCAAACCCATCACCTCAAAAGTCAGAAAACACATCACACACGTACAAAACCACAATCCATTAACTGAGCGTGTGACGTGAACACAAGGAATATAAAAGAGATGTTAAAGCTTTCGCCAACTGCTAAAAAAGATACAATTAAATCCTGAGCAAGTGTTTGTAGCCGTTCTCTCATTATGCCATCGCTCTGCCAGATACAGACATTCCCACACTGATCACACGAGGTATTTTTGAGGATTTATGAGGCAAAAATAAACTGAATTATTATTCTTGGGAGATAACGCGAGTACAGGCCTCATCTTTCCCTATGGAGGCCAGCTGGAGCGTCCCTGAAGATCAAGAGGAAGCTGGGCATCCTGAAGCTCAAATAGTAGAGCATGGCGCTAGCAACGCCAAGATCATGGGTTCGATTCCCAGGGAAAGCAAGAGCTGATAAAATGTAAAAAACTGTAACTTGAATGCAATGTAAGTCGCTTTGTATAAAAGCATCTGCTAAATGCATAAATGTAAATGATGGACCGGACTGTTACCGCTTATGAGAAAACAACACTAGAGTTTGTGTGTAGAGTTAAACAGCCTTAAAACATTTGGAGGAATGTTCATTTTAGTGCTGCATTATGATGACGTGACGACATGGTTGAGCCAAAAGATCTTATTATTATGTATTGTTTAGTTCTTGGTGAAATAGAGACGAGCATGTGAAACGCATGCAGCTAGCATGATATATGGCTAACAGATGTGATGCGTCAAGAGAAAGTGAAGAAATCCCCCCGCGCTCCATCCAGGCCGAAAGATAAGCGGACAGATTTCCAGCCCCGCCGCCGTTAAGCAGATACAGATGCTAACGAGCACAGGAAGAGTTCACTCAGGACTCTCTCAGGAAGCACAAATCACCAGTGAGATCAATTTAAATGTGCAATTGTTCTTATAAGAGTGGAAAGAGACTAAACAGACAACAAATGCAGACTTTTGCTGACATCTCAAGCTTCTCAAGATGTTTCTTTAGAAGAGATCTCAACAATGTCTCAAACTGAGCTCAGATGTTTGCAGTCAAATGTTAGAGATCTCAATAAGAACTCAAACATTTCTCACCAAATTCATAAATAAAGAGAAATGTATCACCTCTAACAATAAGTATTATAAGTAATAAGTATAATAATAAGTATTTTCCACACTGATTTTAATTAAAAGAATGAATGACTGAATGAATGAATGAATGAATGAATGAAAAAAATATGAAAATAGATGAAAAAATGAAAAATAAATGAAGAAAAAATAAAAACATAAATAAATAAATACAATTTAAATAAATAAATACAGTGCCTTGCAAAAGTATTCACACCCCTTATTTTTTTCATGATTAGTTATGTTGCTGCCTTATGTGAAACTGCTTTTAAATTACTATTTTTCCACATATTGATATATATAATATTGATTTTCATACACCATAATGGTAAAGAAAAAAAAACAGGTTTTTAACATCTTAGCAAATTTATTAAAAATAAAAAACTTAATTGATTCCATTGCATAAGTATTCATACCCTTATCTGGGACAGTTGGAATTTAGCTCAGGAGCATTCATATTGATTGTAGCAGTTACTACACTTTGAGTGGAGTTAACCTGTGGCAAATTCAATTGAATGGGTACGATTTGGAAAGGCACACATCTTAATAAAAGGTCTAAAAGCTGATAATGCATATCAGAGCAAAAACCAAGCCCTGAGGTCCAAAGAATTGTCTGTAGAGCTCAGAAACAGGTTTGCGTCAAGCCACACATCTGGGGAAGAGTTGAGATAAAAATTCTGCTTCACTGAAGGTTCACAGAAGCATGTAGTCTCTGTTACCCTTAAATGGAAGACGTTTGAAACGACCAGGACTCTTCCTAGAGCTGGCCTCCTGGCCAAACTGACCAATTGATAGAGAAGGGCTTTGGTTGGTGTGGTGACCAAGAACCTGACGGTCACTCTAGTTGAGCTCCATGATCGTATGTGCAGACAGGAGAAACCTACAGAAGGACAAACATCACTGCAACACTCCATCGATCTGGGCTTTATGCTGGTGTGGCCAGACTCAATCCTCTCTTCAGTGAAGACACATGAAAACACACTTAGAATTTGCAAAAAAGCACCTAAAGGTCCCTCAGACTGTGAGAAACAAGATTCTCTGGTCTGATGAACCTCAATTCCAAGCATCATGTTTGAAGGAAACCAGCTCTGCTCATCACCTGCAGAGTATCATCCCAAAAGTAAAGTGTGCTGGTAGCAGTCTCATGCTGTGGGGTGTTTTTCAGCAGCAGGGACTGAGGGACTCGTCAGAGTAGAAGAAAAGCTCAATGCACCAAAATATTGAGATAGTCTTAATGAAAACCCAGTCCAGAGCATTCAGAACCTCAGACTGGGCAGAAGGTTCACCTTCCAACAGGACAATGACCCTAAACACACAGCAAGAGTGGATTATAGACAACTCTGTGAATGTCCTTGAGTGACCCAGCCACAGCCTGAGCTTGAACCCAATCAAATATTTCTGGAGAAACCTGAAAATGTGCATCTGCCCCCGTCCAACCTGACAGAGCTTGAGAGGTGAAGAGATGAGGAGAAGAATGACAGATAATTGCCAAATGCTGATGAGCAAAGCTTGTCGCATCAAACAAAAAAGCCTTGAGGCTGTAAAGGTGCTTCAGCTACATATTTAGTTAAGGGTATGGATACTTATGCAATGTACTTATTTCAGTTTTTTATTTTTTAATATATTTACGAAGTTGTGAAAATTCTGTTTTTGCTTTGTCAATATGGTGTACGAAGTGTAGCTTGATGTGGGAAAAAAAGTAATTTAAAGGAGTTTAACATAAGGCAGCAACATAAAAAAAAAACGTGAAAAAAATGAAGGGGTATGAATACTTTCGCAAGGCACTGTAAATGAAAATAAATTTTAAAAATAATAACAAAGAAAGAAAGAAAAATATATATAGATATATAAATAAACAAACAATACATAAATAAAATGAAAATAAATGATAAAATAAAGAAATAAAAATAATAAAAAACTAAGAAAAAAATTAAGAAAAAGAAAAAAACAAAGATAAATAAATAAATACAATTAAAATTAATTAACAAATAAAATTAAAATAAATTTCAAAAATAATAAGAAAGAAAGAAAGAAAGAAAGAAAGAAAGAAAAATAGAAATAAATATATAAATAATACATAAATAATTAAAATGAAAATAAAAGAAAAAAAGAATTAAAAAAACAAACAAAGAATAATATTAATTAATTAATTAACAAAAAACAAACAAAGAATAATATTAATCTAATTAATTAAAGAAAGAAAGAAACAGAAGGAGTAAATAAATTAATTAGAAATAAAGTAAATAAAGTAAAATTTATTGACTGATTGAAATCTATAGAAATGTACCACAATCTTGCCATAAGAAAATTGTTTTCCACAATTTAATACCCCTAAAAATCTCACTGCTCTCAATAACAAAATGTTTTACCAAATTCCTGTAAGATGAAATGATTTTCTCATTCATTTTAGCTCTATACTCTTACTGCATGTCACCTAGTGACTATTTATTGTTATATATTGACATAAATACAGATTAATTAGTGTTAGATTATTTTCATTGGGCTCATATTCAGCAGCAGTGGGTGTTTGGGTGTGTCAGACACACAGGGACAGCGAGATCCACACGCTCGTCTGTCTTTTGTCAGATCTCTGGAGACGCCATCAGCTCTGAATGTCACACCAGCCGGAGAATGAGCTCCATTATGACATCACTTCCTGAGGCCCATAGACTCTGGAAAGTGTCTGCAAAGAGACGCTCTGCTGGACACAATGTCTTGCCAGAATAGGAGCTCATTGTGACTTCGATCTAAACCAGAGACCAAAGGTTTCCCGTCAAACCAAAAAATAGCTCTATGAATCAAGCTTCTGCACTCAGAGATGTTATGGGCTGAATCTCACAAAACCCTTCAAGAACACGTTTAGGCTATATTTTACACTAAAATTGAAACAAAGAAATTATATTTTACATGTATTTTTGTATATTTACATATATTTTTGCACACATATACATTATATATATATATATATATATATATATATATATAATTTAAACATTTATATATAATATATATAAATGTTTAAATTGTTTTTTTTTTCATTTTATTTATTTATTAAGGTCATTTTCATGCCAAAATTAAAAGAAAGAAATTACATTTTGCATAGACTTATCTATATTTACATACATTTATATTTTGCATATATACCAAAAGAAATAAAATTATAAGAAATTAATAAAAATACACTTAAATATATATATATATATATTTATTTATTTTATATATACAATATATCATACACATACATGAAACATTTAATAATCTAAAAAAAGAGAATTTAAGCAAAAAAATATATATATACACATATATACATGCTTAATTTTAATTTTCCATTTATGAAATTACGCAAAAAGGTATGTGTGTGTGTGTGTGTGTGCACAAGAAACACATTTTTAAATGTTATTTTTTATTATTATTATATTTTTTTTTTTATTTACATTATACAGTGTTTTCTTTTTTCAGTTTATTTATTTGTTTTTTGTTTGTTTGCTTGCTTACTTGCTTTAGAGCAAATTGAATTTGGAAGTATTAAATGTAAAAATATAATGTCTTCTTTCTTTCTTTTTGATTTTGGGGTTAAATCTGAGCTGTGTTCATGTTTTTGAGTGGTTTGTGAGACATCAGGACTCTGTAAACAGACTGATGTAAAGTCCAGCTCTGGAATGCGCTGTGCTTGGAGTCTCTTCAGGTCTGTATGAGCGCTCTGACCCTCTGAGTATGGGAATATCCAGCTCTCTCTGATCACTGAGTGACGCTGATCAGAGATAAACCAGATGCTAACAAACAGACCTACAGCTGAAGACCTTCAGGCACGTTACAGACCTCCGTCAAAGCAACCCTCAGGCTTTAGTAGCCTTTAAAATCAATATATGAGCTCATCCGTATGCTTCGGTAACCAGAACCTTGACAAAATGAGCTTTTAACAGATCAACATGTAAAATATTACACTCTTCTGTTGGAAAAAAGCATCTTCCTCCATTGACAAATAACATTTTCTGCACTGTAGGGAAATACAATATAAAATTACATGGAAAAATACAGGTATTTTAGACCTCCTTGGATTTTCTAATAGGAAATATGTCAACAAAGGAAAGATTTCATTGACTTTTTAACAAATGCAACCTTCAACACATCTCCAATAGTTGATATCCAAACCACCTAGACTCATAAGATAAACCAAATGCTTTTAAAAGCAAACTTGACTTTTCCAAACACACACATGCGTTTCCAATCTCACTTTCACTGAGGGCAAAGACATTATAAGATGAACACGATCTGCACCTTCACTGGAACCAACAATTAACAGCAAACGTCTAAACATTTACAGTCAGGGTGTCACAGTAAAGTGCCAGATGTTTATATGAAATACTAAAGTGCTTCCAGACGCTCTGACGCCTCAAAGTGCTTCATTAAACATTAAGACATAAATCTGTGTGTTATATTCATATGCTGGTGATACAGCAGTATTTCAGCTTTTTAACCATAGCTCGATATTAATCTGACATGAACCATCATTTCATCCCAACAGCCGTGTTCCCATTTTATATATCTGAAATATATAAATACATATTTATTTAGAAATAAATGTACATATTAAGATTTAATACAAATTATTAAAATTACTATAAATGTTAATAATAAAATGAAATATCAATATTAATAAAATATCAAACACTATACACTTTAATTTTAAAATATTTTGAATGATAAATGAATGATAATGAATTATGAACATGTTAAATATATATATTTTAAAAATAATTAAATCACTTAACTATATAAACTAACCTATTTTAATATACGTATAAATTAGGAAAATATTACACGAAAATAATAATCATAAAATAAATGATCAAACTATACATTTTTTTGTGATTTAAAATGTTTTAAATGAATGATTAAAAAAATGTAAATACACACATAAAAAAATCACTAAACTAACTAAACTAATATTGTTTTTTATATTATTATAAATTAAAACAATATTATAATAAAACAATAATCATAAAATAAATTATCGAACATTATGCATTTTTTGTCATTTTCAATATTTTAGATGATGAATTATAACTAATCTAGATAAGCGTAAATAATGTTATCTGCACAGTTTTCACAAAGTGAACACAAGGAGCAATATTTAATTGTGAACATTTTTAAGTGAAGATGCACGTTTTGAATCAGTTTATTAAAATGGAAAGTTGGAAACATCTTTTTTTGCTACTGAAGTTTAAATCAGAGACACTATTAAAACCTCACAGTGCTCGCAAAACTGATCTAATGACATGGTTTTGGAAACTTTAAAGCCAAATAAAAAGTGCACTAAAATCATAGCGTATTCACAATGTTGATTAATCTTACATATCCTGCAATATAATATTCTACATGTGCATTTGCAGTGGGCTCTGGCAAGCTGACAGCGGGAATCGAACACATCCCGTTTGGACATGTGCTGTGTGTGGAGCTCTGGATGTCATTATACTCCCACACGCCTGTGTGTTTCTCACATACAGCACTTATACACTCACTTTCCTCTAAATCTGTGTTTTTCACACACAGGCTTCAGCTGAAGGGAGTATGGTTCAGTGCTGGGCAGTGATGGGACAGTACAACAACCACACGCTAAATGAACATCTGAATGTACTGTACAATACACAAAATATAGAAAAATGCAAGATCAAAGCTAACTAATAAATGATTTTAATATTAGAAAAAAATAGATTATATATACTAATACTAAAATAAAATATCTAAATTATTCATAAAATATCAAACATTATACATTTTTTCTAATTTATGAAAGTTTAGATTATGAATAATATTAAAAATGTTTTAAATATATATATTTTTTAAAACATTACATCACATTTACTAAAGTAGTTTATTGTTTTTATATTAATAAAAATTTGAAAAATATATTAAAAATGATCATAATAAAATAAAATAGAAAAATATGTTTTTGGAAAATATGTGTTTTAGTTTAATTATAAAATATCCTTAAAATACATATTTTAAAAAATTATTACATTAACTAAACTATTATTTTTTATAACAATATTATATTAGAAATAGTAATCATAACATATATATACACACAGACACAGTGCAAAGCAAAAATACATTTTTTTAAATATTTATTTAATTTTTTTTTCAAATAACTATAATAATTTTTCATTTGCACTACTGATATCTTATTTTATTTATTTATATTGCCCATTTACCCTATTGTTACATTCTATCATTTTCTATTAGTTTCTCACTGTATGCAGCCCACCTGCAAATGCTTTAGTAAAATGAATGCATACTGCATCATACCATTAAAACACTAAATGGTGAAATGAGAAACAGAGACAGAGTTTCTGCACTGACGAATGATGATGATGATGATGATGCAGTATTTTCAGGTAAGGATGGACTATCTGACGATACAACGACTGTGAGATTAGTACATTAAGATTTTACATCATATTGATTTGTTTGTCGCATTTCTAGAACAACGTGACCTGGCCATCTGATCCGGCTTCAGAATTGATAGTGAATGTGCTGGAAACCCTCCCAAATCACAGCTGTGACTCAAGAGATTCACATCAACTAAAACACCAACTACAGGTCAATTTGACAATCACTTCACAAATTTGAGCACAGTTTGAGCCATAGTTGAGTTTTCTTCAGAAACTCTAAACAAGACAGTGCACTGGAAAAAAATATTCAGGTATAAATTTATGATTTATGTATTTTGATTACATATAAAATTCCTGTTCATTTGAATTACACAGTTGTAACATAGACAACTAATATAATGCATATGAAACAGATAAGAAACAGAACACATTTCTGTAATATAATCATCATAACATAAATGATCAAACATTATACATATTTTGAAAATATTTATATTATATTTAAATATACATATTTAGATGAATTCTAAAAATTATTTTGAAAATATATTTAAAAATATATTATTACATCACTAACTAAACTAATATATTGTTTTATATTTTTGTAAATTATTAAAAAATATATTAAACAATCATAAAATTAAATATCAAATATTATACATTTTGTACAATTAATAGCATTTTATATTATAATATGAAATTTATAAATGCATTTTGCAAATATGATTTAAATAAAATCAAATGGATACAAATAGTTAATAATAAACTATGCCATGACTTTTTTTTTTTTTGGTGCATAAATGTATGACTTTTAAATATGTCACATTAAGTTTAATAGTTGTATGTTAAAACTGTATAACCCAAATGCATGGAAATTTCACGTGCAATTCATACATAAATCTTAAATTTAGGCCAAAATATTTTGTAATGTATTTTCTGAAAACTGTAACTCACCATCCTGTTGATTCTTTTTAAAAAAACAGTGCAATCAGTAATGGAAACGAACAGAACACTTTAATCAACAGTATTTAGAGACACACACGCATAAGCACTTCCTGTTTCAGTCATGCACGGGGACTATGGGAAAAGTATGAGATAAATGGAGCGAGGCCAGCGAGCGTTCAGTGTTTCAGATGACCTCATGTTTTCCAGGACCTCGACTCAGACAGATGTGAAGATACAGTACAGTAGATCTCAAGAGTTTTAGCATGCTGCTAGGGTGTTTTGGTTGCTAGGTCATCGCTAAGTGTCTCAACATGATTTGAGGAATCATTCACGCCATTCATGCTGGAATAAACACCTGTAACTCATTCACGGTCGAACATATTCTGCTGTGAAAATACAACTGAAATGATGAGCCGCAGAGAGGATGCATTAATGAGAAAAGCAGCAGGGAAAGTGACTGAGATGCAGAGAGAGAAAATCTGTATTACAGATTAGCATCGTGACCTTGAAAGCCTCTGTCTAATGCTCTGCGCTGTCTGTTCCTTCACGTCTCATTTTGAAGGATAAAAACCTCCAAACGGAGGCGGATAGAAGCATGCTTTAATTGCTCTGCATTCTACAGCGACTTCATTTAAATGAACAAAAACTACTAATAGCTGGGTTTTTGTTAACATGGTGTTCACAAGATGAGCTTCAGAATGCAACAAATTAACACTTAAACATGTAAAAGACAGGTTGATGGGTTTTGCAAACATTACAGCCATCCAGTTCCTGATACTGATGCATTTATGCATCTTTTAGTGGTTATGTCATGATGTTTCTGCACATCTGTGCTGGAATCACAAACTTTGAGATGAATTTTCTCATAGGAGGGAATGAATGAATGAATGAATGAATGAATGAATGAATGAATGAAATAATGAAAAAATAAATAAATAAAATCTTTAATATTTTTATTTCTTCTAGATGGAACTTAATAGTGATTAAATTCTTCTCAGTTTTTTATTTCTGCTGATAAAAAGGAAAGATTCCACCACAAACTGATTAATTTCTTGTTATATCAGCTGCTATTCTATTTAATTTTCTTGCTCTATACTTTCACTGGTAGTCAACAAAAAGCATGGCAAAACATAAACAAAATTTCCATACATAAATATATAAATATACCTAAGAATCATAAATATAAAATATTATTTAAAAAATAAAATATATAAATAATTTAATAAAAATACTTTTGTCATGATGTTTCTGCACATCTGTGTGGAATTACAAACTTTGAGATAATAAATAAATTAATAGAGAATAAATAAATAAATACATTTAAAAACAATAGGTTTTAAAAACATAATATGTTTTTATATATTTAAATATATAAACATTTTATATTTATGGATCATAGATGTATTTATATATTTATTTATGAACATTTTAAGTTTTATGTGTTTTGTTGACATTCAGTAAGTATAGAGCAATAAAATTAATATTTCTTCGTAGGAAAGAAAGAATGAATGAATGAATGATGAATGAATAAATAAATACAACAGCTCAATTATTTCTTATTATTGCTCTATACTTAACTGTATGCAAAAAAAAAAGAAAACAAAATGTTCAGAAATAAATATAATATTTGAAATTATAAACACATACCTACTAAAAACTATAAATAAAATGACATTTAAAAATTAAATATAAATGAATTTAAAAATATAATATATAAAATATAAAAATATAAAATATAATTGCATTTTTTCACATGAAGGAAGGAATAAATCTTATTGTTTTTAGAAAGAATTTAAATTCTTGTTTTTTATTTCTCCTGAGAAAAAATGTAGTCTCATTACAAACTATCAAAACCAAATGATCTGAGCTGCTCAATTTTACTTTAATTTTTTTAAATTAATTAATTAATTAATTTTATTATTATTATTATTATTATTATTATTGCATTGCTCAATTTTTACTTAATTTTGTTATAATATTTCAAAATATACATAAGAACTACATACATAATGTTCTTTTAAAAAAATGAATGATCTCAAATATAATGTAATAAAACTACACTTTTTTCCTGATGTTTCTGCACATCTGTGCTGGAATCACACCAATGAGATCATGATCACGCGTCGGGTTCAGCCAGCACAGAGCAGCCGCCCAGGGAGGAGCCGCAATGTGTGCTGGGATTGAGCCAGAACTGAGAGAAACCCAGAGAGGAAGAGAGGAATCACAAATGGATTACGTGTCTGTGAGGCGGCTGAGGACAGCTGCGACCGGTCTGCTTTTTATCACTAGTTTTCATGTGATAAGAAACCTCTGAGGAACACAGATGTCTTCGCAATGCCACAAAAAACTCCTTATCACAACACTGAAGGGATTAAAGAATCATTATCAGGGCAGGGCGATATTTATGTCAATAACAATATGCTCTGGACATTATTATTCAATGTGGACTAATATAAACAGCTGATCACACAGCAAAAATAAACGTGTGAATAAATGGCGCGGTTTTGTTTCCTACACAAACTCAAACATACGATAATCACTCGTTTTCTGCATCTTCCGTCTGAATATGAGGACATGAACACTAGGCCTGTCGTGATTATTAAAGGGGTCATATGACGTTGCTAAAAAGAACATTATTTTGTGTATTTGTGTGTAATGCAATGTGTTTATGTGGTTTAAGTTTCAAAAAACACATTATTTTCCACATACTGTACATTATTGTTGCTCCTCTAAGCCCCGCCTTTCTGAAACGCGTTGATTTTTACAAAGCTCATCGTTTTGAGAAGCGAGGTGTGTTCTGATTGGCCAGCTATCCAGTGCGTTGTGATTGACCGAATACCTCAAGCGTGAGACGGAAATGTTATGCCCCTTACCGTATTGTGATGACGTATCCTGGCGCGACGACACAAAAACAATAAAACCCGTTATAATTAGGCATTTGTTGCATCCAGTGGGGACATAATTACTGATTATAATGACTTATACTGTCTTTTTACGCGTCCTGTTGCATCACACCACACAAACATTACCATGTCAGCATTTGTGATCGGAGAAACAACAAACAACAAGTGCTACTCTACACAGCTCAAAACTCGCGTTTGAATAGTCAGTGGCAAATTCTTTAAATATGAAAACATACTTACAGGCTGTGAGTCAGAAGCACCAGACTGTCTGGCGGAAAAAAAGTTGGAATTGCCCCACTTTATAGAAACAGTGTTTGAGCACAGCTGGCAGCTACTCTCCCAGGTTCAGGAAATAGTCCTCTGTTAAATGTGCTGCACACACTCGAATATTTGGGTTGAACTGTTCTGGAACAGTGTTGTAAACACAACTTAACCACTGATTTCTAGTTGTGTCCTCTTTTGGAAGCCCAAACAAAGTAGCTTCGCTTTCTCAACGAAACACAGCGTCTCCAGGACATGGCACCGGCGGCAGCAACAACACTACAGCGAGAATAAAAGTCCCGCCTTCTTTCATTGCGTATACGTCTGGGCGGTATTTTGCAAATCTTCCCACACCATGACATAGACATGTGGGGGCGTGTTTGAATGAGCCGGTTTAGGAGGGCGTGGTCGAGTCTTAACTTTTATAAAGAATATCTCTTTGGTTTTGAGACTTTAGTCTTTGCAACTTCAGGGATCTTATCTATGCACAAACAGCTTGTAACACTCCAAAGAGAAAGGAAAACTTGAAATCGCATCATATGACCCCTTTAAATAAGCGTCTGATCGCGGTTATTTCATCTAACCGCGGTCAATTCAGACAACCGTGAATATTGCGCTCCTTTAGCAGCCACAAGAAGGCAGCACATTCATATGGCCACATACACACCGTCAGTTTCAGGAGTGACAACCGCATTTAAATGTGGGAGTGAATCCCCTAAATTATTGTTATGTGTATCTACGGAACAAGACTCACTCTCAAAACTGAGATGATTGACAGCTTGGAAACCATAGCAAGGTTTTGCCGTCTCGTGCATTTAGTATCCATTATTTTGACAAAAGTAATATTACGGTGACAAAACACTCGTTATTTTCAGCAGTTTAACCGTACAGTGGATGGAGGCATTGTGTTTTGTTTATGCTTGTGCAGGCTGCTTCACAGAGTGCGTGCTGTCTGTGTTGCCATGATCACTCATTACAAGCGCTCGGGCTTTTTGTTTAACCTGAAGCAATTGGGTTTATGGAGTTAGTTATCAAAGTGAGCAGACACGAGTCGCTATATTTTGGTCTTATTTTCAGCATAAAGCATTTGGAATTACTTTTTTTATGGTTTTGTTCTTGTTCGCTGATTTTTCTAGCAAGATCTGGCAACACGAACGAGTCAAGGCTCGTGCTGCTCTGGTACTGCTTTCCCTGTGATTCACCGCACATACAGAAGAGAGGTATATCTATGCACGTTAAAAACCAAGTTGTTCAGTTCGGTTCCATACACACTGCATAGCATTTCTGTAAATGTAGTCGTCACTGTATTTTTTGGGAGTTAATGCGGTTGTCACTCCCGTATTTTAGTGAATTATGTGTGTACAGAACGCAATTAAGGAAATTCAAGGAACTATGTGCATAAAAAATATATGTCAAAGCCATAAAACAGACAATTAATCGTCATAATCATCAATGCCTTAAACCAGACAATTAATCGACATAATCACAATAATTCCATAGACAATTAATCATCAGCCAAATTTCATAATCGTGACAGCCCTAATGAACACATGAACTTCATCTCTACAGCTGCTTTGAGAATCACTTCACGAGCTTTTACCATTTGAGAAAACTACCGTCAAATACAAACTGAAAACGAAACTGAAAGATCTTCAGGGCAATCCACCAAAATAAAAATCTGAGTTGACAAAGAAATTATGACCGAAATATATTAACTCACCAAAATAAATGTCTGGTTTAACTTGAAAAAATTATAACTCAAATACATTAGCTACTTTTGTATACCAATTGTACTTTGCAAAGTTTTATTTGTTTGTTTGTTTTTTAAAGAATATCATACAACCAAGATATTTTTCATCCATGTTTTAATTTGTACAGTTCTGTTGTTCGGCATCTCATTTGACAACAATAAAAAGCAATGTTTTGCTATAAACTTACTGTGGTATTTTCATTTGATTGCATTTTAAAGACTGAATAAACTGTTAAAGTTTTATTATTTCATATCATTACACACTATTTTTATGCTAAATTTGTATTAAATCATAAAACACAGAATACAGAAAAAAATAAAATGAACAACACTGAAATTAGAGAAAAATAAATCTGATTTGATGGGCCTGAAGTAAAAGCTTGTAACACTTATTTTAAAGTAATATCTCAAATATCTTAATATCTCAAAAATAATAAGATGCCAGCATAAAATCTGCAAACTGCATCCAACATTACATACTTAAGGAATGAAGTGAACATCAAGCTTTTCAGAAGCTAAAATGCATTAATAATTGCATTTGGCACTTTGGCAAAGAGCTGAAGGTGCATTTAAAAAGCATCAAGGACGACTCAAGATAACATACAATCATATGCAAGTTCCTGGCATACAAACACTCCCATTGGTATTGACCAGCCTAATTCACAGACCCGACTGACAGCTCTATGCCATATGGATTACGGCACGGCCCTGGATAAATCAGGAACATGCTGTACTGTAGTTTCACCCTCTTCTCTTCAGCCGCACTTTATCCCTCAGGAGCTCCAGGCTCAGGATCGGGATTTGAATAAGGTGCAGGTCGGGTCATGACCCGCAACGGCACAGCTGTTCAACCTTGAGCTTGAACGTGAGGCCGGATGGAAGAACGGATCATGGAAAAACAGCGGACGGATCAATAACTGGATGCTGGCCTGAAACGTGCAGCTGGAAACTCCCAGAGACAAATCAGCAAAAGCTTCGGCCAGAGAATCTACAGGAAAAACAGGCCTTTCATATTGTTTTGATAATTCATTAATCAGGATTCCAGCTCTGGCTGACTAATGAATTTGTCCATTTTTTCTTGTTTTTGATTGCTGAATGATTCAAATTCAGACCAAGTTACTCATGGACTGATTCAACAGTTTCATTGAATCAAAATAATGATTCTTAGCCAAAGCCAATATAACTAGTTCACAAGCTGGCGATTTCTTATGAAGTTGTATGATTTGATCTGCACAAAAACATGATTTTTCAAAAAACTAAGTATGAAGGTTCATCCCTAAGCTTTTGAATGCCCATTTCTTCTTGTTTTTGAGTTGTGAATTATTCAAATTCAGACCAACTGACTCGTGAACCAATTGACTCGTGAACTGATTCAAGTGTTATCGAACCAAAATAACAATTCACTCACAAATTAGACATCACTGTAACTTTCAAGCAAGTTTTACCAATCCATTCTGATAAAAAAAAATGTAACTATTTTACAAGTTGCTGATTTTGTATGTATTTGTATGATTTGATTCAATGAAACATATGATTTTTAGAGAAAAATTAAGATTCTATAAATTCGCAACCAATTTGCCAAAATGTAAAATACTTACGAATTGCGATGAGAGTGTATAATCATTATAAAAATTTCAATTACTTAATTTTTTATTAGGTTTCTTAAGATAACTTTTTGTTGTTGTTGTTGTTGTTGTTTTCCATGAAAATCTGTAATTTGAACATTTAATTTTCAAGTTTTAAGCGTGATTAATGTAAACACCCATTGGAAAAAAAAATATATAGATGGAAAATATAGATGGAATTTAATAATAATTTAATTATAGTTAACTTTTTCCTCTTTCTCTGAGCAAAAGTTTCGATTTCAAATATTTCTTGTTAAATTTTCCCAAAATCCAAATGATTAATTGTATTGCTGTATACTTTTACTTTGTCAAAAAACAACATAAAATATAAATAAATGTACTATAAAAATGGTATAAATAAAAATGGTAAATATAAAATAAAATAAAATAAAATAAATCATGTAAAACATAATTCTTAATAATTTTTTTTTTTTTTCCCGCTTGGAAGAAGTACTTTCAAGAGGCTTCTTCTAATGGCTTCTAAAAGCTTCGAGATGGAGATGCTTCATACTTCTCTAATCATCTCGTGATCCTGCAACACATCAGCCGACACACTTCAGACGCAGAGAGCGAAGGTATCAAATGACTGGGAGAGGAGAGGAGAGGAGGAGCAGAAAGCAGGAGAAAAGAGGAGACGTCCAGCACAGCAGACCTCACCCAGTCCCTCAGGACTTTCCTCATTTCCTCTAATTCAATCTCTATTTGCTCCAAGCACATCAGCCATTGCCCAAAAGCCACACCAACATATACGCTCATACAGGAAACAGTTCCTCTTTTATTTGCTCCATTGATCTGATGCAACTGCTTTGTTTGATTTCTTATAGCCACTGATATCTGGTTCAAACGAAATCTGAACATTAAACAGAATATTACGGAAATTATCCTAAATAAAGACGTGATCTAAGCCTGTACAGAATGTTCTGACACATGCCTTTGTCAAATCAAGCAGGGTGTGTGTTAAAAACTACAAAACACTTCTGAAAATGATGTTCGATCTGCAATAATGCAACGTTCAGCCTGGACTCTGAGACCAAACTGGACGTTGCAATTAGTTTTGCTTCCTTTGAGGTCGCAAAGGGGCTCAAAGCAGTTAGTATCAAAGCAACCGGGCAGACAAATGGCTTTCAGTTTCTCTGCCTCCATTGGGTTAGACGCTCTCAGACCCAGAAATAAGAGTGTAAATTAAATTCCAGGCAGCCCGAGGAGCGGCAGCTGTAGAAACACAGAGAAGACGTGAGCCGCTCCCGATGGAGGGGGTGTTTCAGGCATGTGCTCGTTCAGAATGAAATGAAAATTCATCCTATCTGTTTTCTAAATGAATGTTGCAGATATTTTGGCCTCAATAAAATGTTTAATCAAACGGGATTTTCTAGAAAAACGACAGACTTCAATAATCGGACTGCATTATCGCGTTCAAAATCGAATGCGATTCATCTGTGATTTTGAACGCAATATTGCATAGCTTGTCAGTGAACTATGGCTCTGTGTAGTAAATGGCGCTCCATCTGAGAGCAAGTGATAGCGATTTAATACCAACTACGGAACCGGCTTTACTGACGAGATGCACATGACAATCTCATGCAATTAATTGCACAGCCCTAATTTAGAGTGTTTTAACTCCGCCCCTTCAAGATCACATTTAGACCCGCCTCCGGTTTTGAGTGCCACTCCCACATTTCAACAGCCAATCAACAACTGATGCATATAAGCAAGTCCCGCCCAACATTTTTTTCTGTTTCAATAATCTGTTCGATAAAAAATTTCAAATGCTGTGTTATGATTTTTACTATGTTATGTGTGTTACGATTTGGTGTGTTATGAATCATCGCTTAAATGCATTTTAATATGTTAATATGAAAAATGCACAATATATTATTTTGCTCATACAAAATGAAAGGTGAATTTTTAGGTGCTATATTATTTTAAAAAAAAATTCTTTATGTATGATTTGTGAAAAACAGCATGGAAAATCATGCTTTGATTATTTCCAATTGTATTTTTTATATAATTATTTTATATAATTTATAATTTTTCAATTTTTGCATTTAACATTTTAAATTCATTTTGCAAAAATTATGTTTTTGTTTTTTTTTTATAAAAGTCAAAAAAATTTTTTAAAAAAATCAAACTTTACAGCAAATACAAATAAAAAAATAATAATTTTAGAGCAAATTCCAAATCTACTTTAAATAGTCTCAATAATGGCTGAAAAGGCTAAATTTGCTTTCTAAAAAAATATAATTTAAAATATAATTCAATTTAATTTTTTAATAAGTTTTTTCTAACTATATCGCTCAGTCCTAACAAAACAGTCCTCTCTTTCTAGGGGCCACCCATAGGGACCATGTGTCCCTCACCTGTTCTCCACCGTCATGACAGCTGGTCCCCAGTCGCTTACAACCTCCAAACCTCGAGTGCGCCTCCCCTCTTTAACACACTGAATGTCCCAGATGGTAAACATCGAACCCCCACCACCTGTGCTACTGTAACACAGTCTGTACTGTGGAGTTAACTCACCCTCACTGTACATCAGGTATCCCTTTATAAAAAAAGCCATGGGATATTGTGTTGCTGCACACTTCGCTGCTCTTGAGTGGAAGCTCCATTTTGTTGGGAAGTGTCGGAGAGAAACTGTGATGTTGTTATTGGACAGGCGCACCAAAAGCCATTCACATGATGGAAATATCGACAGGAGAGTCTGTGAATTCTACTGCTTATTTTGGCTGCGATGAAGAGAAGTGAAGGAGAGAGCTTGAAATTTGATTCATGCACTTATACAAGAACATATGAACATGTTTAATGATAAGATCATACTGATCAAAACTTAAATAAAATAATCTGAAACCAATTTAAACCAGTTTCATGGGATGAAAATTGAGGTTTCGTTACTCAAATAGACCAGAAACATTAACTTTTATGGAAACGTTAAAGGAATAGCTCAGCCAGAAACGAAAATTAGCTGAAAATGCACTCACTCTCAGGTCATTCAAGATGTAGAAGAGTTTGTTTCTTCATCAGGTTTGGAGAAATGTAGCATTGCATCACTTGCTCACCAATGGATCCTCTGGAGTGAATGGGTGCCGTCAGAATGAGAGTCCAAACAGCTGATAAAAACATCACAATAATCCACAAGTAATCTACACCACTCCAGTCCATCAGTTAACGCCTTGAGAAAACAAAAGCTGAAACAAATCCATCAAGATGTTTTAACTTTAATCAGTTGCTTCAAGCCAAAATACAAGTCCTTAATCTATAATAACGCCTCCTCCATCTCCTGTTGTTTCTCACATCAATATCCACCAACATATTTATTTAGAGCTCTTTTGAACTGTTTTAGCTTGTAAACGGTGCTTGATCTGTGCAGATTTCTCTCCTGATTCAGACCAGACCACTTTTTCACTGGAGGAAGTGTTATTCTGGATTATGGACTATTTTAGTTAAAAACATCTCAATGATGAATTTGTTTCTTACAAACACGCAGCTTTTTGCTTCACAAGACGTTAACTGATGGACTGGAGTGGTGTGGATTACTTGTGGATTATTGTTATGTTTTTATCAGCTGTTTGGACTCTCATTCTGATGGCACCCATTCACTGCAGAGCATCCATTGGTGATGCCATGCTACATTTCTCCAAATCTGATGAAGAAACAAACTAATCTACATCTTGGATGACCTGAGGGTGGATATATTCAGCAAATGTTCCTGTTTTGGTTGAACTGTTCCTTTAACACATTGTTCTGTCAGTAAAAACCTCCAGAAATAGGTAACTATAATCGTCAACAGTTCTATTTTTTTTAAACTAGTAGCTGTTGCTATGCCATGCTGAGAGAAAACTAGCCAAGAAAACTGACTGCAGATGAAGACGCCTACAACAACGTTCCTTGCGGCGATGCAGATTTGTGTTGCATTATGAATTGCAGTCTGACATTAAGAAAAGCAATGCACAATATCAAGATCCAAGCACCAGCATTCGTGTAGTTTAAGGCCAAACTGCAATGCTATAGTTGTAAAGTAAGCTGAGGACATCTTCTTGAGCAAATAGGTCTGTGCATAAAGCTGATGCATCAAGAGGAAAAAAAACGAATGCAGAGTGCATTTTCTGTGCCAAGCTCTTAAATGCCACTACACTCGGAAAACCTGCCAAGAGCCCAACCAGAACCAAAGCTTTTACTAAAAAAACTGACTCAATCATATGCCAAATCATGATTAAATCTATAAAAAGGGAAGGGGTAAATATTAATTAGAGAAGAAATGAAAAAGAAATTTGTCTTCCAAAGAGCAAAAAGCAACATGGTGCTGACTGAAGCATCACATGAAAGGCCATTTCACACCAATGTGAAGAATGCTTCATGAGTTCTCAGACTGCAATGAAAAATAGTTTCACACCAGATCTCATTCACACCAATGATCCTATGCATCCAAAGACAAAAGGTTATTTAAAGAAACAGCATGCTCATTTTATGAGGAATCCTTAGTAGAATAATGCATATGCCTACAATCTTAAAAATAAAGGTTCTTTATTGACATTGATGGTTCTATGAAGAACCTTTGACATGCATGGAACCATAAAATATTCTTTACAGTGGAAAAAGGTTTTCAAAATGGCTCTTTTAAGAACTTTTTACTGGAAGGTTCTTTGGGGAACAAAAAATGGTTCTTCTATGGCATCACTGCAAAAACATCCATTTGGAACCTTTATTTTTAAGAATGTACATGCATAAAAAAAAACTCCTCAGAAAATCCTCATAACTCGATATCCAGGTGCAAACGTCACCCGGAGACTAAATGTGGCCATAATATATAGTAGGTGTGGCTCTAGTGTAAAAACAAATGGAATATGTGAGCAGCGTCACTCCAGGGTGTCCAACAAAACCATCTGGAGCTGCTTTAAATTCCAGCGAATTTGCAAGTTTCAGGTCTTCTTTAGCACCTCTAAATCCCCTCACGCCTCCCACCATTAAACCAATGAAATATCCTGCTGTCAGAACACACAAAGCACTCCTCGCCATATCTGGTGAACGTTGCTGAGAGAGACAGAATCACTATGGGGACTGCGTGGCACTCGGCAGGGCATTCGGGCTGTGTTTGCAATAGCATACTATCATACTTCTTCATATTGTTAAAAAATAAATAAATAAATAAATACATAAATAAAAAACACCTTTTTTTCCCCTCTGCATTTCTCTCTATAACTTGCTTCCTTATCTAGTTGTCTAATAAAACTGCTGAATGTTGTTGGCTCTTTGACAAATTGCATCAGCTAAATGCAAACAGCATGTGAAAGTCAACTTTTTCTTGACTCAACATTTCTGCTAAGAAGAGAAAAAATTGTATTACAGTGCAAAATAGTTATTTTAACGTTTGCAATGACAACTGGATGGCACTTGTTGAGTCATGCAATGTAATGAGGTCATGTAACAACGCATTTGAAACATTTATCTTCGTGCACACTATTAAAGCTCAGTATTCTAGTATTGCATTCCGATGTTATGCGTCATGCGCGTGGCTTTATGACATCACAAACACTCGCGGTGCGTTACATGCGTGCCATTATGACATCATGTCCGACTGTTTTGCTGCACTAGTCTCATGGTTCGCATTAAGCGCTAATGTGGCGAGTGCGTAACCGCGCAAATGTGCGTTATTTATTTAGTGCGATTTTTGCGCACTTGCCCAGAATACGCACGCAAAGGCCGTATTAGTGCTGCAGCATTACAAACAAACACTCTCTGTGTCCTTATAAAACAACCTCTCAAGCGATTACCACAATTTAAATCCACAACTGCAGGAAATATCTCAAATAGCCTCTGATTATCATTCAAAAACGGACGCTACGCCTGAAGGGTGAAAACACAAACCCGCTGGAACGATTGAAGGATGTTTAGTAACCCGCTACGTTTCTGTCGTGCAACAGTAACGTGTGAAATTGTGATTTCTCTTTGGAGTACCGCAGTGAGATGATCAACATCCATTTCAGGTCACTGAGAGTAACGCGCCAGATTTACACAGTTATACCATTAGATTACTAGTTACCACATCACAAACTGCTAAATCACATCCATACAGTGAGATTACTGATCACAGTAACCTCTGGTTATACAAATACATGTCTGCGCTTTGAATAAGGCAAAACTCCAGTCTCGGGATCTGACCACGCCTGTTTGCATCCATATTCTACTGTACCGTTATTCCACAACTCACGTCTATGATTCCCACTCTCACATTATCACATCTAACCTCAATCTTTGTTTGTACATAACATTCACTATATTAAATAATAATGCTTATTTGAATACATTAAGGCCTCCAAATCTGGATCAGCCTTAAATACACCTGGATTTATATCACTGACGCAAACTCCTCTCATTTGGACTCCATCACCACCCACGTATTTATGAGAAAATCACAGCTATTATTGCGGCAAACGCGGTCTACGCGAGCGCATTTCAGCCTGCATGTTCTTAATAAAACAACTGAGAGTAAAATAAAAGGTTTGTTTGTACTTACCGATACAAGAATACGTGATAAACTTCACCGCCTTTGGAGTCCGCAGCGCGCAATGAGCGAGAGAGAGGCTGGACACACTGCGCTGGGAGTGACCGATGCGCACTGCCTCCCTCCCCATCAGCTGCTGCGCTGAGACGCGGGGCGGGGAATCTGCTCGCCCTACTACGGCGAGACAGCGCGGCCTTCGTCATAGTAGTGGGGAGAAGTTTGATTCATTTAGCGAATCGATTCTCTTGTTTGTATGAACCGACTCACTGATTCTTTCTTTTCTTTTCTTTTTTAAATTAAACAGTACAAACATTACGGCAGTACAGTTACAATTATACACAAAGACAAAATAAAAAATTATAATAATAAAATTCAAGAATATACACTCAGACTTGCCAGGGTTAACAAAAAAAATAAGGTAATAAAATTAAATCTTAAGAAGACATAAAGGATGAATACAGAGATACAGTTTTCATAGCTTTCAAATTAGCAGATTTGGACAGTTTCCACATACTTACTTTCCACAGAAATTTGGACAGCTTCCACATACTTATCTAAGTCAACTTTGAACAAAGAAAATAGAGGTTTAGAGCCGGTAAACTTTTGTTTATGAATGTGAAATTTAGCTAACAGAAAACATAAATTAATTACGTAATATTTTTCTGTACTTTCTTTTGAATAGTCAAACAATCCAAAGAAAGCATCCTTAAAACAGAAAGAAAAGTCACTTACAAAATAAGATTGGATAAACACTAAAAAGTCTAACCAAAATTTTCCTGTGTAGGTGCATTGCCAAAACAAATGAATGAAGTCTTCTTCAGATGAATGATAAAAAGTGCAGTTCACTTCAATGTCTGACTTATATTTCCTAAAGAAAGTTGGGTAACATTTGTGAATCAGCTTAAATGTTATTTCCTTTATTTTACTGGTAGGCAAATACTTATGAGGCAAAGTCCATACTTTTTCCCAAGGTATATTCTCCACAATATTATTCCAATATGGTATTACAAAAGGAATTGTTGTTAACACTTTCTGGAAGAGAGCTCTGATTTTATAGTTATTTCTTTGTTGGTCTATAGAAAAGCACACACTTCCGATCATTGTGTCAATTAAAGACAGAGAGTAAGTACATGGCCATGGAAATGTGGTACCTTGCAAAAGAAAAGACACACCAGAAGGAATGGCATTGGAAACAACAGCATATTCATTGGCAGATACAGGAATATTATATTTCTGTAAGAAATCTGAATAGTTATAAAGTCTGCCTTGTGAGTTAAAAAGCTGTCCAACTAAAAGAAGGTTGTTTTCAAACCAGCTGTCAAAGAAAAGGGATTTATTCTTTTAAAGAATATCCTTATTATTCCATAAATAATATCGGGATCTCAAACTCAAACTCAGGATCAAAGCCTGAGTTGACAAAGAAAGTTGATGATCAGCATCATGGTACCAACAAAGCCTGATTGGTGTGGTTTGGTTTAGTCGACTCAAAACTAATCCTGTAACTCTGAATTTGTTAATCTACCATCATGGTACAGGCCCCAGGCCAAGAGCATCTGCTCGACTCACTGATTCATTTCTAGAGTTCAGATGCGTATGGACGAAGTGTAGCGAGATCGCAGTGTTTCTTTTGGTTTTGAAATTGCGATTTTCACCATAGTTTTAGCGAGCTGATTAGTACAAATGAATGAAGTAGCGACTTTTTTGTTTGTTTTGAAAATGCGACCTTCATCATAGTGTTGTATTAATTTGATTCGTTTTAGCGAATTATTTCGATGTTTTGAGTGAACGGACTCACTGATTCGTATGAAAGAATCAAGTCTAGAGTAACCGCAGCGTTTCTAGGCTATGAAATTGTGGCCTTCGTCATATATAGCGTGGAGACGTTTCATTCGTTTCAGCAAATCTTTGATTCGTCTTCCCAGATAGCACACGTACATCTGCAAAATGTCTGTTAAAGATCTCTTGATCTGGAAAGCATCTGCTGTCTACAAACGTCTGACAGATGTCTTTCAGATGTCAGTTTCACATACATTCTAAATCATAAACATCTTAAAGACATCTAATAGACGTCTATTTGACATCTAAAAGGAAACGTTCTATAGACATCTTGCAGATGAGCAAACACTCTAAAAAATACGTCTTGTAGATGTAAATGCAGACGTCAAATAGATGTCTCTGAGTATGTGTGCTATCAGGGTTCGTTCAGATGCGTATTAATGAAGTCTAGCGTGATCGCGACTTTTCTTTTTGTTTTCAAAGTGCCTCCATCATAATAGGGTGGAATAGTTTGATTCTTTTTAGCGAATCGTTTCGATTGTTTAAATGAACCGACTCATTGATAAGTATGTCAACGAAGTCTGGCGTGATCGCGGCTTTTTGGCACTTTCAAATATTTCGTTAGGTACTGTTGTTTAGTTCTGTTAATTTAAATAAATATTCGCGATGTTCTATGCCTCGAAAAATAATTATCAAATGGTGTTATATTTTGACAAAGCGTTGAGAAGTCTGAATCATGTCAGAACCGGTTAAAAAACTAGATTTACTGATTCTTTTGAATCGTCGCTTAAACGCGTTTCCTCGGCCGTGTACGTGAGACGTACTTTTGTTGTTACATTTTTAGGTACATATAAATTGTTTATCGCTGTTTTCGATGTTTTTCATATAAAAATCCTACCAAGATTGTGCCAAGCGTTGTTTATGGTTCATACTTGTTACCTTATATTGTATGCCCACGGGTTTGATTTGCAAAAGCTTTGCGAATCAGTTCAGATGAATCGACTCAAAAGAATCATTGACTCACTTAAGGGCTGTTCTAAGGTCAGTGGATTTAGCTACTGTTTTGGGTGCAGATGCTGGGAAATTTAAAATGCAATGCTATGCTTCAGTGTAAAAACATCCACGCAGCTGTATAGTGTATACAGGCTGGCAAATAAAGTAAACTATATGCTATGAGCAATTGTTTTTATTATTTGGGATCTTTGTGAAAGAAATAATAAACCTTGTAAGTCAAGTAAACCATATACTGTACTGTTAATAAAGTGGTCAGTCCAAATATGCAGACCACTTTCATTTAGTATTTACATCAGCACATGTTTCTTCTCCAATCAGAAGAAGAGCATGCAGCATTATACACATGGCTTCAGCCACATTCATAATTCAAAGAGAAGGCTTTTCATACATAAAGAACCGGACAACAAAGACAACAAGCTCATCCACAGCAACTGTTTTCATTTCTTGTATAACATTGACATGCCATTATGGATTATCTGCTATTTATTAATAATCATTAGGTAAAATTTCAATGATTCAGACTACTTTTTTAATTCAACAGAACATTTAGCTACAGTATCAACAACTGGAGATACAAATGACATGATCCAACCCTAAAGGAACGACAGCTGTGAGTGACGGGACACATGAGACCCTTTACTGCTGGATTACAGAATGTGTTTGCATCAAAACAGGGACAGTTAGTCTCAGTTAATGGCTGTCCGGGTCATATTTCACCACAAAAAAAAATTATATTTATGCCATAAAGAAAATGAAGAGTGTTTGTAGAACCATCAAGATTGTTTTCATTGTGACATTATTTTTATGTCAAATAAAGACCTTTTTTGTTGTTGGTGTTGTTGTTGATTTTGCTTTTAATTCATGTTTTTCCTAAATTACTGTAATGCAACTATGATGTATATGCATATAAAAATAATATGTATTATTACAAATAAAACATCAGTTAAATATAAATATTAGATGGAAAAACTTAAACCTAAAGAAATTAAACAAAAATTAGAAATGCTGTCTTGGCAACTATTTAAAATAAAATAACCTTAAATTGCTTAACTAAATAAGCTTAACTAAAACTGAAATTAAAGCTAAATATAAATATAAATATAAAAAAACTAATAAAATAAGAAAATCACAACAAAATTACTAAAACAAAATGAAATAAACTAGGATAAATATAAAAGTGAAAAAAAAACTAATAAAATGAGAAAATCACAACAAAATTACTCTAAAAATGAAATAAAATAAACTAGGATAAATACAAATACCAAAAAAACTAATACAATGAGAAAATCACAAATTACTAAAAATGTAACAAATTTAAATGGAAACTGAAAATACGAAAATAAAAGCTCATTTAAAATATTAATATATACTATAATAGTATGTAATAAAATGAGAAAATCACAACAAAATTACTAAAACTGAAATAAACTAAATCTAAATAGAGATATTAAAAAAAATAATAAAATGACAAATTCACAACAAAATGACTGAAAATGTAACTAAAATTAAAATGGAAGCTGAAAATAGACAAAAGCTCATTCAAAATATTAGTATACTATAATATTATAGAAATAATACTAAATTAAATAAAAGTCCATTGAGTATATGAAGCACATTTTGAACATACTGTAACATGAACAATACAAGTTAAGCTCAACTGATTATGACAGACAATAATTTTGACTCATCCCTTAATTTGTGTATTCTATATATAATATATAAATAATATCTATTATTACAAATAATATATTTCAATTATTTTTACATTACTGTAATTAGAATTTGTGGTATATATGCTTAATGAAAATAATCTTCGTTCATTAAACAAAATCACATTTTTTTCTTTTGATTTTGAGGTGAAATATGATCTGGACATGTTCTTATGAGTTCAGTTCGCTGTCCCACCTGAACAAAAGGGATTCCCTTCCGTCTCTGGGAACGTTGATCTCTGGGGTCTCACTCTTTTCTCTCCCACATCTGTTGAGCTGAAAGCGAGGCCAGCTGAGAGCAGTTCAACAGGTCTGCTGTCCCCGCCGAGGGCAAACGCGACCCCTCTGTGCTCTGGAATGTGCTGGGCCCCGTCGCCCCACGTCTCTCCACATGAACCCTCTGTGACGCTGAGAGAGAGATTTAAAGCAACAGTACACCAAACAGTACTGCAGTACCAAATTCACTAGGGTTTGGACCAACAATGACATCAGAACTTCTCCATTAAAGGAGAAAGATGTAGATGAGTTTGTTTCTTCATCAGATTTGTAGAAATGTAGCATTGCATCACTTGCTCACCAATGGATGCTCTGCAGTGAATGGGTGCCGTCAGAATGAGAGTCCAAACAGCTGATAAAACATCACAATAATCCACAAGTAATCCACACCACTCCAGTCCATCAATTACCATCTTGAGAAGACAAAAGCTGTGTTTGTAAGAAACAAACTATCATTAAGATGGTTTTTAACTTAAATATGCATAATAATGCTTCAGTGAAAAAAGTCCATCTCATGTTGTCTCACATCAAAATCCAGCCACATATTTGTTTAGAGCTGTTTTGGCTTGTAAACAGTGCTTGATCTGTGCAGATTTCTCTCCTGATTCAAACCAGACCACTTTTTCACTGAAGGAAGCATTATAATGGATTATAGACTCATATATTAGTTAAAACCATCTTAATGATGGATTTGTTTCTTACAATCACACAGCTTTTGTCTTCTCAAGACATTAACTGATGGACTGGAGTGGTGTGGATTATTGTGATGTTTTTATCAGCTGTTTGGACTCTCATTCTGACGGCACCCATTCACTGCAGAGGATCCATTGGTGAGCAATCGATGGAACGATATATTTCTCTAAATCTGATGAAGAAACAAACCTGTCTACATCTTGGATGGCCTGAGGTTGAGCAGATTGTCAGCTAATTTTCATTTTAGCTGAAATATTCCATAACACATGTGCGTTGAGGAATGAACGCAGCTGTAGCAAACATTTCGACTTAAAGTCCAAGGCCAGCCAAGAGTCAGTTCAGACTCACAGTGAAGAGAAAAGAGGGGTGCGTACATCTGTGAAAGTTAGCAGATGCAGCGCCCTGACGGACTATTCACTGAAATGATTCATTCCTTTACAGCGTGAAGTCATTTCACATATCAGTGAAGCTCAGCTGCCGTTCATTTGCGAGAGTATGTTAGCTGTAAAACACTACGGCTAAACCTAAGTGTGAATAACTTTAACAGTACTGTCACTTTCAAAAGAGGTTTTGGAAGTTGATTTATGCGTCTACAGTGTCAGATAGTGACACAACAAAATTAATAGATAAATCAGCCGGAGCAACATGAGGCGCGTCAATGCATGTGTCTGCTTTCAGATCCTGTTATATTAAAGATATGAATAAAACTGAAAGACATGGAAAACTGACCACATGAGTAAACAATGTACAACAAAAACAAAAACAAAAGATGAACTGAATACAGACGAATCCCACAATCCTTTTTAAAGACTAAAGGCCCTAAAAGTGAAACAATGTTACTGTTAGATGTTATGTACAAAAATGTTTTTCATGTATCCATATCTGCACTTTTTATAATTTAGTTATAATTACTATTTTATACTATTTTAGTATTATTTATATACTATTATAGTATATGTATTCATATTTTGAATTAGCTTTTATTATTATATTTTAGTTTAACATTTTAATTTTAAACTTTTAGCAGTTTTTTTTGCAATTGTGCCATTGTATTACTTTTTTAATATTTCTATTTAGCTTTTATTTATTTTTATTTCAGTTTTAGTTTTTTTTTTTTCTAGTACGTTTAGTAATTTTAGCAGTTCAACTTTTAATTTTAACACTTCAGCTATTTTACTTAGTTGCCAAGGCATAATTTCTCATTCATTGACGTTTTTCTTCTAATATTTATATTTTACTTTATTTCAAATAATTTTTAATAGTTTTAGTTTTAACAAATTAACAAAATTAACAAAAATAGTTTTAATTAGCAGTATTAGTTTTACGATATTTCTATTTAGCCTTCATTTATTTTTTATGAATTTCAGTTTTATTTATTTATTTATTTTTGAATAAGTTTAGTAGTTTTAGTACTTCATCTTATTTTATTTTAGTTAGTTACCAAGGCATCATTTCTCATTTTCATTTAAGTGTTCATCTAATATTTATGTTACTTATTTCAATTTCCAAAAAATTTTTTTTAACAGTTTTATTTATTTATTGACTAATACAATATAAACTGTAAAAATATGTTCTTTACTATCACATAACTTATGCACATATGGATCATGGATTATTTTTATGATACTTGTGGTGCTTTAATTGTGTTTTTGGAACTGGTCATTGTGGGTTTTCATTGTATGGAAAAATGATTATTTTCAAATATTTTCCTTTGGCATGACGGTGAGTAAATGATGACAGACTGTTGATTTTTGATATTTTAACAATAAAAAAGTCTCACCTTTCTTTAGAAGGGCTGATCATGTAATCTTCAACAATCATTTACATCTATGAAACTCCTGGAGTTTTTCTAATTGGTCAAGGGAACTTAGAGCAGGAACTGCAAACAATTAAAAGACCATGTTTCATTATAAAAGGAGCTGATGATATGTATATATCAGCCAACAAGCACACAAATGTACCGATTCCTGTGGCTGCGGGTCTGCTGGTCTCTCGATCTCTGACCAGAGTGTCTGTAATCGGCTGGAAATCACTTCTTTGAGTGCTGGCTTTACTGTAAGGAGCTTTCATTGGTCGATCTTCTTCAGGACGGTTTGAACACCAGTTCAACTAGCAAAAGAGACAAAAATTATGAGATAATTTTGATAGAACTATATGTACAGTATACAAAATGTAAAGTCACTTTAGTTCACTAAATGATCCAATGAAATCTCCCATAGATTACTTTTCTGATTACTTAATCTCACATTGACTACATTTGTGAATTTAAATTCCCATAAATATATTTTTATGTATAACTATACTTGACTGCAAAAAAAAACTATTGAACATTTCCACTGTTTGACCATGAAATAAAGATACTGTTTAACACCTAAATTAAATAAAATTATTAGATAGATAGATAGATAGATAGACAGACAGACAGACAGACAGACAGACAGACAGATAGATAGATAGACAGACAGATAGAATACATGATATATAAAAATAATTTACATAAAATTTTTATTTGAATAAAATAGAATACAAATCGTGTATGTAATTAATTTAATAGTAATTAAAAAATTATTACATTTAATTAAATGTAATAAATGTATATAAATCAATGTTTATTTAATGTTTTAAAATAAATTGATAAATAAAATTAACAATAAAATTTATGATAAATTAATACATAATTTGTACATTTAAAAATCTTAATTAAATTTAATAATTTAATTAAATTTATGTTTTAATTAAATTGTTAATTTAAATATTAATTTAAAACCGTTTAAATGCACATTTTATAAAGAAAAGCAATTGGCAAATGCAATTTAAAATGATTTGTCTACTAATTTTTTCATGTTACATGATGCATTAATGCTACATTTTAAAACATGAATTAAATAAACAGTTTAAAATATGTTTTAAGAAATTGTCCATTTAAAAAGTGATTTATCATTAGTATTTTTATTTAGCAAGAATATTTATTCATTATTTTTATGTTTGATTTATTAAATTGAAAAAAAAAAGTGTCACTTCTCGTCCTAATAATTATTGGCTTTTTATCTACATTTAAATAATTAAATAATATTAAATATTACATTCAAACATATCAAACAATTGTTTTGGCAAACATAAAATGAATTGATTTTTTATAACTGGACTCTCAGCTTTCCCTGATCTCCCCTCATCTTAATATTTCCCATTAATATGCCTATATAAATAGCATTTGCACCTGTTCTGTCTCAGTATGTCTGGTCTTCATGTGAGCGATGGGCTCATTAAGGAATCTGACATTAGTCCTGATGAATCTGGCATTGTGAGGATGTGGGACATTGCGGGTCTCAGACTCTTGAGCGGCTCTTGCAGGATTCTTGTGGTTCTGATAGACAAAGACTGGATCAAGACGATCTGGCAATGTCTCATCAAAGATCCTGAAGGTGTTTGAACTGCAGATACAGAAGAAAAAGACAGTTAAATATGCTAAAATGTAGGTCTGTAATGAGATTATTGAGGAAAGCAGGGCTCATTTGAACAAATACTCACTGGAAAGACTCCCAAACCTTCTTTTTTCGAGGCAGACATATTTCTGCATAATGGTACATTTGCTTTTCCATTGAATAGCGAATGAAGAGGCTTCAAGCTGTTGGTAAAGCTTGAGTTTTTAAAGATTGCCATGCAACAGTGACGATACGAAATCTGACACCCACTCAAGAGAGCTGCTACTATAAAACACAATAATGCATTAGGAAAACAACACAGCAGAATAGAAATTATATAATTCATATAAGAGATAAAGTCTGTGGTTGACTTTTTGGTAACATAAAAGCATTATTGCATGTTATATTTGATTAGAAGTGTTGCCATAGTTATAGCACTGTGCTTTTCTAAAAAACATTTTTTAGAAAAGCTTTTATTTGATCAAAAATACAGTAAAATATATTAAATATTATTACAGTTTAAAAGAACTGTTTTCTATGTGAAAATATTGTAAAACGTCATTTATTTCTGTGATCAAAGCTGAATTTTCAGCATCATTACTCCAGTCTTCAGTGTCACATGATCCTTCAGAAATCATTCTAATATGCTGATTTTCTGTTTAAGAAACATTTCTGATTATTATCAGGATTCTTTAATGAATAGAAAGTTCAAAAGGACAGCCTTTATTTGAAATAGAAATCTTTTAAATGTCATTTTAAATGTCTTTACTGTCACTTTTGATCAATTTAATGCAGCCTTTACTGAATAAAAATATTAATTTCTTTTTAAAAAATCTTATTGACTCTAAACGTTTGAAATAAAATAAAAAAAGAGCATGTTTGCATTGCTTGCGTGCTCTTACAGTGACCAGACCTGAAGTGAGAACATGTGTGATCCAGAATTACAGTTTTTCCACTACCAAGAAAAAAACGTCAGTGGAAAATTGAAAACAAACCAGTTTCCCGTGTTCTTTCACTGCTTCCTGTCTGTTATTGGCTCCCTGCTTCAATCTGACATGTAATGTGGTTAAACACTCATTAAATGGAGACATAAATAGCAACACAAACACATGCAGATTTACCCATGAGTTAAGCTACTATATATATATATATATATATATTACAACAGCTTTGTGGGGATTTTCTTGAAGTTAAAGGGAAAGTCAGATTAAACGTTTAGCAGATTAACTTTAAATATGTTAAAAGACCTCAGATAAACACGCTTACAGACCAGGATGGTCAGGAAACCCTGATCCAATCAATCAAACCCTGAGTCCATTAAGACACTGAGTGACCGTCACAATCGAATGCTCTACTAATGTTTCAATAACTAATGCGATGACATTCAGATACTTTCAGTGTCACTTAAAGGAACAGTTCAGCCAGAAATGAAAATTTTCTGAAAATGTGCTCACCCTAAGATCATCCAAGATGTAGATGAGTTGCTTCTTCATGAGATTTGGAGAAATGTAGCATTGCATCACTTGCTCAGCAATGGATGCTCTGCAGTGAATGGGTGCCGTCAGAATGAGAGTCCAAACAGCTGATAAAAACATCACAATAATCCACAAGTAATCCACGCTACTCCAGTCCATCAGTTAATGTTTTCAGAAGCAAAAGCTGCGTGTTCGTAAGAAACAAATCCATCAAGATGTTTTTAACTTTAAACCTTAACTTCTGGCTAAAATATGAGTCCATAATCCATGATAATGCTTCCTCCGGTGAAAAAGTCCATCTCATGTTGTCTCTCATATCAAAATCCAGCCACATATTTGTTTAGAGCTGTTTTGGCTTGTAAACGGTGCTTGATCTGTGCAGATTTCTCTCCTGATTCAGACCAGACCACTTTTTCACTGGAGGAAGCGTTATAATGGATTATGGACTTGTATTTTAGTTAAAAACATCTTAATAATGGATTTGTTTCTTACAAACACACAGCTTTTGTCTTCTCAAGATGTTAACTGATGGACTGGAGTGGTGTGGATAACGTGTGGATTGTTGTGATGTTTTTATCAGCTGTTTGGACTCTCATTCTGACGGCACCCATTCACTGCAGAGGATCCATTGCTGAGCAAGTGATGGAATGCTACATTTCTCCAAATCTGATGAAGAATCAAACTCATCTATATCTTGGATGGCCTGAGGTGAGCACATCTCAACTGAGGTGACCACATCTCAACACATAGTTCATCTCAACTATTCCTTTAAGTCTTGTTAGTCCATGTGAAAGTGTTTCTGCCATCTCATTTAGGTTGTGGGAAACACAGAGACGGATCCCAAACAAAGAGTCTGTCACATTCCATCAGAGGCCCGGATCTGGGTTCTTTATCTGATAGATATTGTGATTTCATACTGATTCCAGATCAACTTCTCCTGCTCTGTTAAAACACAGAAGACTCAGACTTGCTCACAGCAAACTGTTCCTAGTTCAGTCTGAAAGCCATCCGTCTATTCAGAGACACACTAACCCTCGATAAGCCTCTGATCTAATCTTGCAACTGTCAGCTAAGAGGATTCCAGCCTCCCGAACCAGCGCACATGCAGATTTGCTGAAGTGATGCATGCTGGGAGAAAAAGGATACCCTAGGGATGCTGTATGTGTGTCTCTGGGTCAACACTGACAGTCTGGAGACTTTGAGCTCATTTCTAAAGACATTATTATTAAACAATCATTCCAAATGCAGGTTTGATGGACACGGATGCTGATGTTGCACAAAAGCAAAATGCATTCATGTCTGAAACAGACACCACCTTAAAAGAGCTCTGTGAGGGTGGCCAGCTTTTCCATGGAAACAGAACTGTGATGAGTGTAACGCAGGCTGTGATTGGTCGATTATGCGTAAAGTGAAAATCTCCTGAAAGAGGATCATGCTGTAGAATCAGAGGATGTCTAATATTCATACTATAGCCATACTCATTGAATTACCTGTTAAAATGTATAATTTGCAATAAAACAATGGGTTCAGTATTTTTGTGTATTAATGGAGGTTTATTAGTTTGATAAAACTTTACATCAAAATAGCTGTTGTGGACATATAGAAGTCTCTTCTGCTCAGCAAGGCTGCATTTATTTCATACAAAATACAGTAAAAATTGTGAAATATTTTTGCAATTTAAAATAACTGTTTTCTGTTTGAATATATGTTAAAATGTAATTTATTGCTGTGATCAAAGCTGAATTTTCAGCATCATTACTCCAGTCTTCAGTGTCACATGATCCTTCAGAAATCATTCTAACATGCTGATTTGCTGCTTAAGAGACATTTCTGATTATTATCAATGTTGAAAACAGTTGTGCTCCTCCATATTTTTGTCGAAACTGTGATATATTTTATTTTTCAGGATTCTTTGATGAACAGAAAGTTCAAAAGAACAGCATTTATTTGAAATAGAAAAATTTGTAACATTATAAATGTCTTTACTGTCACTTTTGATTTGATACTGTCACAATTTAATGTGTGCCTGATGAATAAACATATTAATTTCTTTTTGATAACCATAATAAATCATAAGATAATCATAAGAAATTATTCCTGAGCAGTAAATCAGCATATTAGAATGAGCTGGCACTGAAGACTGGAGTAATGATACTGAAACTCCAGCTATGATCACAGGAATAAATTACATTTTACCATATAGTCACATAGAAAAGACTTATTTTAAATTGTAATAATATTTAAATATTAAATGCAGCCTTGGTGAGCAGAAGAGACTTCTCTCAAAAACATAAAAAAATAAGATATAAATCCAATACAATATTTTAGATTTTATTATCTTTCATGTTGAGTTTGAATTGATGAATCAGATAAAATCACATTGACAACTCTTAAATTTGTGTTTTGCTTTGAGAAAGTTACACAACATCAAACAAATTATTCATATTTACAACCCTATGCTAATGAATGTAAACAACAAATTATAATTATGGGGTAAAGGTTTTTCTTTTAAAGTGTTCTTGTAAACTATCTGGTAAACATCTACCAAGTATTTGTGTTTGTTGTTTTCCGGTGCTGATCCGATTGGCTGGGTTTCAGTAGCGAGTGCCAAATCCATGAATCTCCAGTTTAGAGATTGGTTTCTCATTGGTGAACTGAGCGCGGGTGATTCGAGAGCTGGGACTGCCCACCTTACTGAGCCAGTACTTCCTGTAGATCACACAAACAGATGAAACATGGTCAACAATATGAAATATAATGCCAAACTGAGTTTGCATTTTGCACATTAACAATGCAAGACAGGGAATCAGTGTTGTTTTAGTATGAATGAGATATTAGCAGTTTTTATATTTTGAATTAGTTTTTATTTTTGCATTTTCTTTTTTCATTTTAATTTTAGTTAAAATTTTTAGTAATTTTGTTGTGTGTATTTGCCATTTTTATTCGTTTTTTTAATGTCTATATAAGTTTTATTAATTTTATTCAAGCTGTAGTTATTTCAGTACGTCAACTTAAACATTGGAAACTATATTATTTTTTATAATACTAAAAAATGTTTATAAACTATACCAATTTTTAAGTTTAGTTTAAGTTGTAGCATACCAACTTTATTATGAATACTTAAAAATGTTTTTTTTTAATTATTTTATTAATTTAAAAAAAAAAATCAAGATTTAAGTGGAAATCAGGACAGTATTAAACAGTAGAAATTTGTCTATTTATTGTTTTCTGTCTTTCTACTTTGTTTTTATTGTTTTTTTTTTTTTGTTGTTGTTTTTTTTTAGTATTTGAAACTTTTCCACAAATGAAGGTTTACATTTCTTCCATTTACATGTGTGATTATGATGTTCACCCACCAAAATTACCATATTCACAAGGTCAGAAACCTGGATGTCATCTTCAAAAACTATAGGTTGATTTTTTTTTTTTTTTCACCAGAAGCCACTTAAAAACATCCATCCAAAATGCAGAGGAGAAAAGGTGTACAAGAGTTTCAGGAAAGGAAGAACGCAAGGATCCGTCTCAAATGTAAAAATTTAAGTGTAAAAATTCAAGATACTTTTATGATGCTTTTATATCAATTCTGGATCTCCATTCACTTTCATTACAAGAAAACCTCTCTATCTTCCATAAAAGAAAGAACAGCATAAGAAACCTTAAAGAAACTCCTTCAGACTCCAAACAGCCACCATTTTCTTTCTCTTTCTCAAAAACAAGGGCGCGGCACGCACACACACACACATACACAAACACAAACACAAATACAAACACACACACACACACACACACACACACACACTCACACACACTCTGACTGAAGCCGGACAGACATGCAGGATCTCTCATGCAGTTTTCCTCAGAGGCTGTAAATGCATTATTCTTCCTGTGGGCCGCGGCAGGGGCTGATCTCATATTGGATAAGAGAGAGTGCGCTCAGACCATCTGCATGGCTGCCCAATATTCAGCTCATAATGGGCCTGCCAGGAAGAGGAGGAGCCCGTGTCAAAGAGAACAGCCACAATCTCTACAGCAACAGCGCAGGAACGGCCTGTGATGAAACCGGCACAGACTGTGTTTTGAGTGCTGGGAATGACGGATTACAGATGGATCCGGGTTACTTTGGGGTTATCAGCCGTCACGGCAAAATCAAGAGGTTTGTTTTGGACGTGAATGCCTCGAGTTTCAGGGTGCGGTTCACTCAATACTGAGGAAATCCAACCCTGGCTGAGGAAAAGACACTTCTCATGAAGAGGCATCACGTCACTGTTTTAAAAGCACAAATTCCACTTTGATTAGTTCAGAGAGAGCTATATGGTAGAGAAACTACACTGAAAAAGGGATTTAAAACTGTTTTCACTCAGAAATTACTAGTAAAAATGGCTTTGAAAAAATATTTTACTCATAAATTGGTAGTAAAAATGGATTTGAAACAATTTTCAGTCACAAATTGCTAGTAAAAATGAACAATTTTCACTCAGAAATTAGTAGTAAAATTGTTTATAATTAATTATATATATATAACAGGTTTGACTACTTTAGTAATTTCCATGAGTACAAATCTTAATGTTTAAGCATATAATGATATTCTAGGGAATTGTGTGCTTCTAATTTTAAAGCAATTAGAAACACACAATTCCCTAGAATATCATTATATGCTTAAACATTAAGATTTGTACTCATGGAAATTACTAAAGTAGTCAAACCTGTTCATTAGAAGGGGGTGACCCAATACCTTTGGCAATATAGTGTATAAATATAAATATAATTTTTTACTGTTATAAATATTACAAAATTTGTATTTAATTTTTAGAAAAGAATAATGTAAATCACACAAATCAGGAGTTTAAAGTGCATTCAGGACCAAAGTTTTTTCTAAACCTCATAAAATAACAGCTCATATAATGTTAAAGTCCCAAAAATATTTTTTTATTGGCATATTTATATTCAGTAAGATTGTCTGGGTATTTTATTGGTTTATGAGGGTCACAGGGCAGTGACTAATATATTTATAATGACTAATCTACTTTAATGGCCTCTTCTGTGGTTCATATAGGTGATACAGACTGCATTAAACACAGATGACAATAAACTTTCCATTATTCTCACGCTCTGAATGACTTATCCGCTCTTCTTAAACACTCTCACTCTCTGCAACACCGCACAGCTGTTCTCTCAATATATAAACACTTGAGTCTTTGTAGTGTTCATTGTGTTGTGAAGGAAAGGAGTTTCGCATCTGCCCCTGGTGAGGAAGTCAGATAACATTGACACACTGTGATTGGAAGGAACTTCCTCATATGGATTACCATTTCCATCAACCTCCGTCTAACAATCCACCGGACGCTCTCACTCGCTCCAGTACAGCACCAGGAACACCAAGATAGTTTGATATCAAAACACAAGTGACTATTTACAACCTGTGACTGCCATTGTGTGAGAATATCAATGAATAAAAAATTCTATTCTATTCTATTCTATTCTATTCTATTCTATTCTATTCTATTCTATTCAACCTGTGAAGCATCACTAGATCAAATATTACAATTGTATATAATCAATAAAAAATAAAACAAATTAATAAGAATAATATTACACACTCAAAATATTTTTCATATTTAATAATTAATATTATTAATTTATTATATTATTTAAAATGTCACTGGTTAAAAAAAGTCTAAATAGTCTCACTAAAAGTAATATTTATATTTAACTATATATATATATATATATATATATATATATATATATATATAATTATTAAAATATGTAATGTTTTTATATTATATTATATTATATTATTTTATTAGAACAAGTGAACTATCAGTGGATCAAATATTACAACTGTATATAATCAATAAAAATAATAGAACAAATGTACAAGAATAATAATATTACACACACTCAATAATATTTTTGTTCATATTTAAAAATTACTATTAATTTAATGGTTAATAATTTGTAATTAATAAACCATTTAAAAATACTTAAAATATTTACTTTTATATTATATTATATTATTTTAGGATGATGCAAGCAATCCACAATAATTATAAAAATGCTGTTGCAAAATGCTCTCAAATAAATGCATTATGCCACATCAGATGAGACTGCTGTAAAACGTCACATCAACAGCTCATAAAGCGATTCTGTGTGATGATCTGGATGGAGCTGAAATGCTCTCTGGCAGGATTTCTAGCCTTCAGAGCTCATCCAGCTGTAATTCAAGCACGGGTGGAGCATTCAGGAGGGTGGAGGCTGTCTGGGGACGATCCTCTGGGACCTACAGTCTCATCAACGTGACTCGCAACCCTAGAGATTCAACAAACCAACCCAACGACGACTAACAAACAACTGCAGAGAGCCAAACGAAACAATCACACTGCAAACAGACTGAGAGATGTCAATGGAAAGGAATGAAAGAGAGGAAAACGAGGAAGGGACGAAAACACGTGAAGGGGGCGGAGCCTGGAGGGCTGCCATCCGCCTGTTTAAATATTTAATGAGCAAACACATTTCTGTTCACTCGCATCTGGTGTTCAGCAGCTGGAATGAGGAAGAGGAGAAAAAGCTCTTCGTCACTGTATGCAGGCAATTGCATGTACAGCTACATGAGTTTCTGGGTTGTAAGTAAATAGGACACAATTTCACCAGAGAATCGCAGCTAAAAATGTCTTACAGGACAGCGGCCACAGATAATAACCTTCATATGAAAAAAGGCCGGGAAATGACCTGTTAGAGGACACCGGGGCAGGTTGTCACATGCAGTGATTGTGTATTGTTGTCACTTCAATAAGTCGTGGAAGTCGTGGCCTAATGGTTAGGGAGTTGGGCTTGTAACCTGAAGGTTGCCGGTTCGATTCTCACACCGGCAGGAATTGAAGGTGGGGATTGTGAATGATACCATGACTGAGGTGCCCTTGAGCAAGGCAACCGAACCCCCAATTGCTCCCCGGGCGCTGGAGCAATGGCTGCCCACTGCTCCGGGTGTGTGTTCACAGTGTGTGTGTGTTTGTTCACTATTCACTGCTGTGTGTGTGCACTTGGATGGGTTAAATGCAGAGCACCAATTTCGAGTATGGGTCACCATACTTGACAATACGTCACTTTCAAATAACGTAATAAAATCCAGTATTTTTCTCATTGAATATCCTTTTTGACTTAGAAATATGGCAAAAGCACAAAAGTAAAATGATTTAGGAATGTCAGGTTTTAAATTATGAAATTTAATTAATTTAAATTTCTTTTGGCCAATCAACATTACTTTACATGCTATTATATATTTTTAGTAATTAATTATTTTACTAACAATATAACAACTTTTTAAACAATATATTTATTACTATTTGATTTTAATTTTATTTCAGTTTTATTTTTATTTCAGTTTTAGTTTTTATTTATTTCCAGTTAGTATTTATGTAACTTCAACTTATTTTACGTTTCACTTATTATTTTAACTTATTATTTATTATTTTAAGTTTAAGTTAAACATTTTTAATGTTTTAAGTTTTTCATCTGTCTTTTATTTGACTATATTTACTATTTTTTAAGTAATAATAATTTATTAATATTATAAATATTTATTGATATTTATTATTGAATAGTATTCAATCACTACTATTTTAATTTTTAAATTAATTTTTATTTTTATTTTTACGTTTAATTTTTTTACATTTAAAATTAAAATGAAATCTGAAAATGCAAAGATAAGAGCTAATGTTAATAAAATAATTTAGAATATGTATTAATTAGTTAATCATTTTAATACATTAGTCGTATATATATATATATATATATATATATATATATATATATATATATATATATAATCTAATATATATATTAGATTATTAGTTTTTATGTCACTATTTGTTTTTAATTCATTTTTAATTTCAATTTACTTTTAGTTCATTTTTTATTTGTTTCCAGTTAGTAATTTTAGTGCTTAAACTTATTTCAGTTAGGTGCCAAGTTTTTCTAATATTTATAATTTATTGTAGATGTCAATTAACAAAAATGTTTTTATCATTTTAGTTTTTGTTAATGATAATGTGTTACCACAGCATACTGTAATAGTGTACAGTCCACATAACAGAGTAGTAAGCAAATATTTATATACGTTATGCATACTAAAACTCTGCATATGGCACACAGTATTCATGCTGCAGAAATACAGTATATAAGCTCTCACACAAATGGATGTCTGGTTCACATTTGAGACTGTGATGTCATACGGCCCTCGCCCCTGAACGCCACCCTGCCCGACTGACATCATGACATCATCGCCCCTCGACCCGCAGGACTGCAGACCCACACACACTTAAAATACAGCACACACACTCCAGCAACACAAGCAAAGCAGCTCTGCTCAGCTTCTATTCTCTCAGCGCTCCGGTGATTATAGGCTACAGCACAACGCTCTCAAAGGGAAGTTCACGCTCTCACTGTGATCAGACTTTCTAGACTGTTCCATGACATGAATACCGAGGCACTGACGCCATCTGCTGATTAGAAGAGACGCTGCACATGTGACAGGTTTTGTGGATCAGAGCTGGTATTAAAATAAAAACCTACAAATCTTTAAAAAGCCATTGCACACTCAAAAACAGTTAAAAGACAGATATCTAATCACATTTCTTTAACTTCTTCAGGAGATCGCTCCTGATTTTTCATTTCTTTTGTCATAAAATCTTAACATTTATTTTATTTTTATGCTTAATATTGTAATAGCTATAGTAGCTTTTATTTATTTCCAAGTAGAAACTTTAGTGCTTCAAATTAAACTTGTTTCAGTAAGTTGCTAAAGCAACATTTCTCATTTTTGTTCTCAAGTTTTCATCTAATATTTATCAGTTTTTTTGTTTGTATTTTTTCTTCATTTATTGTTATATTTTCTGATATTTATATTTTATTTATTTATTTTAGATTTATTTATTATATTTTACTTATTTACTTATTATTTATTTTATGTTTTATTGATATTATGTATATATATATATATTTTAACTTTATTTCATGTCTCCCCTGATTGTTTTAAGGAAAGTTGTTATATGCTTTTGCCATTCTCATTTGTTTTTCCATATTAACATTTATTTTATTTGTACCGTTAATCAATATTTAATATTTACTATTTTTATTTCAGGTTTAGTTTTAGATCAGTTTTAGTTTTTATTTATTTCACAGTTAGTAATTTCAGTGCTTCAATTTAAACTTATTTCACTTATTTTCACTTCAAAGCAATATTTCTCATTTTGGGTTTTCATATCATATTAAAATGTATAACTTATTTTATATTTCTTTAACATATTTCTTATAATTTATTTCTTATATTTTTATATTATATTTTAATTAAAAAATAAAATCAAGAAAACTGTTTTTATTAGTTTTAGCTTTAATTAAAAATAATAACCATGGTGGGTCATTCAGATGCAACAAATACTATGTACAGTCTACATAACTTTTGTATAATAAAGACCTATAAATCATTTAAAAGTGATTGCACACTCAAAAACAATTAAAACGCAGATGCATACTCACATTTCTTTAACTTTTTCAGGATGTCCCTGCACCTGTCCCACCACAGTGCCCTGTCTAGTGTTCTTCACCCAGCCCGTCACGCCGAGTTTCTGCGCTTCTGATTCAGTGTACTGCAGTAAAACAGATGAACAATGAGATAAAGATATGTATGCATGACTCATCACTGACGAAACAAGCCGTTTTGGGGGTTTGAGATTATATTTACATGCATGCATTTGGAAAATGCCTTTATCCAAAGTGACTTTCATTTCATTCAAAGGACACATTTGATCAGTTCATGCATTCTCTAGGAATCAAATCCAGCACTATGACATTGCTAGTGCAAACCTCTACTAAATCATACTAGATATCAAACTAATTTCAGCTAATTAGGCTAAACTTGCATAGAAGATCTAGTATTTGCTTATATTTGCATAGGAATCACTCCTTTTAAACCAGCAGCCATAGCATTGCCATGAAAACATGTCTAAAATATAATAACACTATGGTATTTTTGCTAGTGTTAGTAGGTTCTGCTCTCCTTTCTTAGTTATAGAAGCAAAAATCTCTGTAAAACAAACGTAATTTATATTATTCACAGATTTCTCACCATTCTGAAGCAAACTCCTGAAAAAAAAGACAAACATTTGTGAAACTGAGCTTATAGTGCAACTATACATTCAAACGTAGGCTATACTTGTATATAATAAACACTTATTAATAAATAATATTTTTTCATATTATGTTAATAGATATGAATGCACACTGGTGTAAAAGCTTTTTGGTGCTGTAATATAAATAAATGCCCGACTATTTTTGGAGGCGTGGCGTCAATAAATATCACCAAGTTTGCAAACCGATGTCAAATACGCACCCTGAACATTCCCGAACACTTCAAAATCTACAGAAACATATTTATCACCGGCGTCTGAAGACATTGCAAACAATATTACAAGGGCTAGGGCCAAAAGAGAAGTCCAGGAGACGTTTAAATGACAAATAATCACAAATAAACGCTTATCCACTCGCAAGGTAAGGAGACCCGACACTCGTGATGTCACGTGACCGCTGTTACTTTTCTCAACGCTTGTAACGATGGACAAATCACAGTCGTTGTGGTTACAGTACGATGAGTTTTAAAACATTATTTTATACAGACTGTTTGGACTCGCTTTCTATTTATATATTAGACTCTAATCCTTAAAAGTATCAAATGTAAAAGACAAAAAAAAAAAAGACAAACCGCACTGAGAAGCTAACAAGCGCCCTCTGGAGGAAAAAACGTTTGCATTGCAGTGACTCTCGCGAGAGTTTTCTAAACTGGAACTGATTACAGTGTGTAGACTGCGAATAGATCAATTAGATTTTAATAATAGATTAAAAATTATGTAACAGTTATAATATACAATTATATACGAATGCAATAATTATGAATAATAAACTTCTGAATAAACAATGAATCCCATAGTACTTTTTGGATGTAAAAACATCAAATTATTTTGTCTGTTTCCAGAATGATTGAATTTTAAAAAGATGATCAGATTATAACACTAACCACACATAAGCTTCAGAAACGTGCCAAGACACACATAACACAGATTTTCTCTCACGTCTTGATGAGATTTTAATATTCCCAGCCACAGTTTTTCTCTGTAATCTATGTTTATGATTGAAACACAATCCTGGTCATCGGAGATTAGAGAATTACAGTGTGTGTTCAAAAACATTTAGATTTGTGAATGCACAAACATTTTATTAGAGATGTAATTTGCATACAAGGGTTTAGATTTCTTTTCACAGACAAATCCTTTCAAAAAAAACAAATCACATTTGGATTTGACAAGAGATCTTAGACCTGGCACACGACAGGTTAAATGTTTTTAACGTGTTTTAACATGTCTGATGATCAGAGAAAGACAGGATTAGACTTTCTGTGCCTTTAAAAATCACAATCTCAAAGGTCAACATTGATGCTGGGGAGTTTTTAGCATTAAATGAATGTTTCATTCACTAAATCACATACTGGACCACATTTCCTGAATTACGTACTGGAGTAAAATCATCAGGTTAATCAAGTAAAATGTCAGAACAAATGCAATAAATATAAGGATTTGTGGTCTTATTAAAAAAAAATAGTAAACTTATTTCTATTCTTTAATAGTCTTATAAGAGAAATTAAACATGGCTAATATTTCCTCTTATTATTTTTTCAACTAGGGAAAAATAATAAGTTTTAGGATTTTAAATTTTACTAATGTCAGCCTCAAAGGTCAACACTGATGCTTTGAGAGGTTTTTAGCATTAAATCAGAATGTTTTATTTATACAGAATCTAAAAATAAAGTAAAATGTCAGTAAAAAGCAATCCAATAAATAAATGTATTTGTGGTCATTTTAAATATGTTTAGTAAACTTATTTCTAATATAATAGTCTAATTAGAGCAATAAAGGGTTCTGATATTTCCTCTTCCATTCATTTAAATAAGGAAATAAATAAAAAGTTTTAGCAGCCTATTATAAATTTTGAAAATGTTTTTAGCATTATATGGTAATGTTTCATTTATACTGAATCTGAAAATAAAGTTAAATGTCAGAAAAAAACTATGCAATAAATATAAGGATGAATGCTGTATTTTGTATTAGTCTTATAAGAGCTATGGTATTTCCTCTTCTTCTCATTTAAACCAGGAAATAAAAATTAAAAAAAAAATGTTTGGATTTTACATTTAAAAAATGTCAAATAAAATTCTAAATTACAAATTTCTGTTTCTCCATTATTTCTAGGTGACTACTCAAATGTAATTGGTGCCATTTATTATCTGATGTCAACAAAAAAATTCTGAAATAAAAATGCAAAAATAAAATAAAATAATAAAACAAAACATAAGATGTTTGATGGTATAACGTTAAAGGAGATCCTTGTAATTTAGCTCCAAAACATTAACAACTTTTTCAGTCTCCAAAGATGCATATAGCAATCCAAAACCAGGTCAAACAGTTCTTGATGAGACAAGAGTCTTTGGCTAGAACCATCTTGATCCGTAAGCTACTGCCAAAACAGGCAGGTTTAGAGATTCCACAACAGTCTGCTCATCTTTGGATTGTCAAGTATCACAGCTGTGCCGACTGATCAAGGAGTAACTGTGCACACACACACACACACACACACACACACACACAGGTTTCCATTTTTTGTGGGGACATTCCATAGACATAATGGTTTTTATACTGTACAAACCGTATTTTCTATTGCCCTACACCTAAACCTACCCCTTACAGGAAACTTTGTGCTATTTCAGATTTTCAATACACTCCATTCTGTGAGATTTATAAGCTTGTTTCCTTATGGGGACCAAGAAAATGTCCCCACAAGGTCAAAATTTACTGGTATTACTATACTTGTGGGGATATTTGGTCCCCATAATGTGATAAATACCAGGTACACACACACACACACACACACACACACACACACACACACATCATTTGTTGATTTGTTCTGAGCCAGTAATGCCCAACAGAGAAAACCCATAATCCTAGAGCTCAGACTGACAACAGTACGGCACATAAACACACACACACACACACGTTTACTTAGCTGTCTAAATCAGTGCATATACATGTATAGATCTATTGTTTTCATATAAAGCTAATTATAATAACAACAGACTAATCCAAATCTGACCTAAACAATTAAAGAAAATGTTTTGCATTTTTAGAATAAAAAAATATTTAAATTTGTTGTATGAATGAATTATTTTTCCAACTGTAGACATCCTTGGATTTTTTTATAGTGAGGTTGAATCAGATTTAGTGAAATTCTAGGCACAATTTTGTCCTCAAATCACATTTTAAAAAATATTATCTCACACATTACAGCTAATTGCTCTCATAAAAAGAATCTGTGATGATTCTGATGAAATGAATGGATTTATTTTATTGTTTGTGACTGTTTCTTTTTTTTTTTTACTCTCTCTAATTGTTTTTGAAGCTCTCTGTGATTTAAAAGGCTTTATGAAATCCGCTGCTAAAGTGCCTCGCAGGTTTTTTATTTTTTATTTTTTTGAGGGGTGCTGAGCATCAAACTCCATCAGGACCATCTGATTTGGCAAGTTTTGCTGTTACATAAGATACAGCTGCACCAAAAACAGTATTTAGACACTTAACTCACACTAAAATGTCATTGTGTTAGATAACGAAATATCAAAGCAAAGCATTCATGATATCATGAAAATATAATGTTTGAAAGAACAATAAACTACAGCCCTATATGACTGTAGTATATGACTTAGTTCAGGGTGAAAACATGTTGGTAATAATATTCTCTCTGCTTAAGAAAAAAAAAAAATCACTTTATAAATAACAGAGATATAGATATGTGAAATTAAAAGTCAAATTTTGTATGTCCATTATTTTTCTTATGCTGTTTTGATGTCTTTGAATTTAAATCTCTTTGCTATTTGAATGTATCTATTTAATTTTAAAAATTATTTAAAAAATCATTAAATGTTAACATGAATGACAGATGCTCATGTACAAGATTTTAACTTGACTATGTGGTTATTTAAAACAGTTATTTTAATAAAAATAATAATATAAAATTTAATAATTATTTTATTATTTACAGTTATTTTAAACCACATTGTGCTCATTGTTTTATAATTATCGTGTATGCATGGACTCATAATAATTAATGGAATATTTTAAAAATTCACTAGTGAAGGCAAATGGAAAATAAAAGGGAGACAAATATATACAAAATATATCAAATAATAATAATTAAAACATATATATATATATATATATATATATATATATATATATATATATATATATATATATATATGTATATATATATATATATATATATATATATAAACATGTATGGAAGAAACTTTTTCCCTTCTAAAATTTCAACTAAAATCTTGATGTTGATGATAAAGTCCATATATTAATACACAAAATCGAAATTTATTTCTAATTTATTAAATGAGGCCTATATTGTGGAGACACAGTCTGAAACGGAGTTTCTCTATTTTTGTCTTTCGTTCACATGGTGAAACACAAATCAACTGCATTTGCCTGGTTCTCAACAGCAATTGTAAACAAAACAGTCCTTATAGGGAGAACAGCAACAAACACAGAGAGAGAGAGAGAGAGAGAGAGAGAGAGAGAGAGAGAGAGATGAAACAAGTACATACTGTAATGTTGTACAGTAAGATCCTAAAATTCCATTCAATAATTCAGCGTACTTTAGTTAAAAAGAAATGTGAATTAGACCAACAATATTTCCTCAAATGATCACAGAGTCGTCTGAACAAAGAGCTTTATATTGAACAATGTTGCTGATTGTTGAGGGTTTGTGAATTCCCAGCATGCACTGCAGCATGAATAAATTATGCAGTCATTGTTTACAAGGTTTTATTCACGCTACTGCTGTTGATCGTCATTATTGTTTATGTGTCATTTATGTTTAGAGGGCTTTTATGCCTCATTATGTATTTGTTAATTACTGCCATTGTTGTGGTCTGTCTGTGTTTTACTAAAACAATTAAATTGAGGTAAATTGTCACGTGTTTTGAACGTTGTATTTCAAACGAATCTTAAATTACCAAGGGTGTGGAATTTAGTAGAGACGCTATGACATGTGCCTACCAATATCCAGTGACTACTAAATTGCCCCCAATAATTTTGATCAAACAATTACACATGTAACCACTGTTGTTGTAATTTTGGCCAAATCTGAAATAAGTCATACCACTGATATTACTTGAGAAGTTAAAGAAATGCGCTAGAAAACTGTGTGCTTTCAAAGACGTACATGTATGGAGTAAGAACATATAAGAGCTGAAGTGTTTCAAACATACGAGCACAGTTCAGCTGAATGATAAAGTTTACCCTCTTTAACTTTATGTTGTTCTGCTGTTTTGTGTTCATCTGCTTCTCCCATTTGCTCTTTTTACATTGACTATCACTCTATATGGACTATTATAATCAGATACAACAATCATTTCTCAGATATTTATGACAATATACTGATAAATTGAACATTCACTTCAATGGTATGAGAGACTGGATCCTTTCAACTGATTTCCTTTTGAACTGCAGCTCAAACTATTTCAAATATAGTGAATTAAGCTACAAACTCCATCATAATGCACAATGTTTCCATCTAACATGTATTTTGCAGCTCATCGTATTAATGGAGTGTTTCACTAGATAGCTTAACACCTAAATATGTTCATATACATTTGTGTTGGATGTTATCTTTGGAATGGAAATATGATATTGATGTTTTATTTTAAACATTATACTTTTTTTTTTTTTGCTAATTTCAGTTAATGTCATAAAACTAGTGAGCTAAGCCAGTAGTAGTGCTGACAATGTCGTGTAAACATGACTGAAGACGTGAAAAGAGGAACAGACAAACCAAATCAATTGAGTGAGTCATTCAATCTGGAAGCGCTCCGATTGATTCAAACTCGTGACTTCGATCAGTTAAGTGATTCACTAGCAAAAACCAGATCAAGACAGCCATTCATTTTTGAATATCACTTGTAATGATTTTAAAACTCTGAATCAGTTAAACCATTGCATCGCAAAATGATACAAAACATCAATCTACTAAGGGAGTACAGTTATTACAGCTATTATTAAAAACAAAAGAACGAACGAAAGAAAGAAAGAAAGAAAGAAAGAAAGAAAGAAAGAAAGAATACACAAATACAAATCCCTTAAGAAAAATTAACCATGATTTTATATAGTTTGGGTTTTTTTTTTTTTTCTCTTTGTATAACCACAGTTTTACTATACAAATGCCATGGTTAAACTGTGGCTGGTGCAGCAAAACCATGGTTATTTTGTGGTTACCATGGGCTAACTATATTTTTTTAACCTTAAGAGGACATACAGGGTGAATACTGCTTTTGCATTTTAATAGTTTCTATGTAAGCTTCTTGTCTAGATCAGCTTTGAGTAAAGAAAATAGAGGCAGATTTTTGTTTATGTATGTAAAATTTAGCTAGCAGGAAACACAAATTAATTTGGTCAAATTTTCCTACAGCCTATTCTCTTTTGAGTAGTCAAACAATCTAAAGAAAATATCTCTAAAACAGAAAGAAAATCAAACTTACACCCTTGTAAATTGGCCTACGATATTTGCTGATTCATAAAATGCTTTGTGTTTCTGTTTAATTTGGTTAAAAAGTAATTAAACAACCTATAATTAAATACAGTTTAAACAGTTACTTTTAGTGATGGGTGGGACAAACAAGGATTTTTGAAACTCCGAATCAAATTGATTTGCAAAATGATTCACTCAATACACGACACCTGCTGGTCAAACGGTGTAAATGAAACGAAAAATCACCCTAAATATGAATAAAACACACCTTTTAGAAACCAGTCGTAAATGTTTTTTTTTGTTTTTTTTTGAAAATGCCTTCTACACACCATAAAATGTCTGTATAAATGTGTTTTATTTTAGAGCTTGTTTTGTGTGTTAACGGAAGGCTTAGCTAATCAGGCTAATAAGAGATAATCAACTAGGCCACAATCTTAAAAATAAAGGTTCCAAAAGGGTGTTTTTGCTATGATAGAAGAACCATTTTTGGTTCTCCAAAGAACCTTTCAGTGAACAGTTCCTAAAAGAACCATTTTAGAAATATAAAAAATCTTTTTTGACTATAAAGAACCTTTTCTGCATTTGAAAGGTTCCATGGATGTTTAGGTTCTTCATAGAACCATTGATGCCAATAAAGAACCTTTATTTTTAAGAGTGCACTACTCTTCGTTTTTTATTATACAAATGTGTCATTAAAATGTCTACATTATAAATAAAAATTCGAAGCAGTTTGAAACATTTATAAATGACGCCACGAAGCATAGTTTACTGAAATCAGGTGAGTTGGCAGGTTGACAAGCGCTCAAACCACTGGTTCCAAACAAAAGACTCAAAAAAGGTTTAGAGTCTTCACGAATGTTAAATGGTAAATTAAATTTTTAAAAGCCACACCTTGACGTTTTGTGTCTATACAGAATTGGCTTTCAAAAACAACCACACTGTGTATTAAACATGCATTTTAAGCAGCATAATACATTTCACACATAGCAGGTTCAGTCTGGTGTTTATGAGGAGGAGGCTAAAAGCGCTACACATGCCAGTTTAAACGTAAGGTCAGTCTCAGGTCAGAGATGTCAGTGTGTTTTGTACAGTCATCATCAAGAAGCTCTTGTTGCTGGATGCTGGTTCACCACGGTAAGAAACAACTAAAATCCAGGACAGGACCGTGGAGGCCCTTCACCCTGAAGACAAACCCCATCATCACTGCGCTTTAAGCGTAGTGTGACCTTTTATTGAACCTTGCACGTCATTTTCATGTGCTCCTGTGTGTGCGTTTGCTGTACGTAACGTTTGGCATTAAATGTTTTGGCATATAGTTTCAAAAGAAGCCTCGAGGCCAGCTATAAGACACGCAGCGCGTGTATGCACGTGAATAAACATGTGCTACAGTGTGTGTGTGTGTGTGTGTGTGTGTGTGTGTGTGTTTGGGGGGTTCTTCATGTATGTAAACAATGTCGGTCATAACTCTGAAACGATTAACGGTCACTGCAAATTACTCATTTTGGCACGACTGACCTATTTGACCTCAAATAATAATGAATATTTAAAATTATTATTATTATAAAGTCCATTTGCATTGTAGTATATAAAAACGTCTATGTATTTTTTAAATAATGTTTAAAAATATTATTAATTTTTTGTCATACTTCTTCAAAACACATGTTCCTGCTGCTTGATTGTTAAAAATAATATATATATATATATATATATATATATATATATATATATATATATATATTTTTTTTTTTATCTAAAAACATGGTGCAATACAAATTGCTTGTATATATAGCCATTTAACTCATCATATAATTATTTAACCTATTGCAGGATGGATTCGATTCGATTAACAGACCAATTTATAGGAGACTGGAGAATAAAAACAAGATCGTATAGCTCCCACTGTTTATTTTTCTTACTCATAACATTTCTTTATTGTTCATAGCATTTTCTGTGTTTATTGGAAAGTAAAGGCTTTGATAAATAATAAGAAGAATAGAAGAATAAAATCTTAAACGGTTGTAAACAGCTCGACAACTAGCTGGAAATCATTTTGTCTCTTAGTAATGCATTAATTATGTTGAAAATATCAGAAGTAATAATAATAAAAAAACTACACGTTTATACAACAATATTACTGAAACATCCCGTCGTTTTTATAATAATAATTTATTATAAATAACAAGACATTCATTTACGTGAATATACGTGAGCTGTTTAGCTCGCTAAAGCTTGATTATTAAAAAGTCAATTGAAAACTGGGTAGTAAGTAACTTACATAAAAACACAACATGTTTTGTTGTTTGGGCTGCAAAACAGTATTCATGAATTAAAAAAGCAAAAAAAAAATAAAATAAAATAAAATAAATTAAAAAAACAAAAAAAAAACAAATATATATATATAATTTTTATTATTATTATTAATTATAAAATTGCTACGGTCATGCGAGAACACTGTCGTCTGACGCAGTAGTGATTTTAATTATCAAGAATAATTATTAATTATTAATAAAATAAAAATATGTACACATTAAAAAACATGAAAAATAGCATTACTTGTTAAAAATAACATGAATTATTATTGTTTAAAAAAATTAAAACGGTATTCTTTTGCTTTGCATGTTTTAGCCACTTTACCTATTTCTTAAAAACGAACTCATTGTTTTATCTTTTTTGTTTTATACACATTCGACGTTCAGTTAATATAAAATAAAGTGTTGTACTGGTCTGTGCATCACTAAAATACACAGTTTATGCATTATAAATCAAATCATTTCACATTCGGCAGTGCTACAATACAGCAACGTTAACAGCCTTCAAACAAGAAAACTTAAAAAATAAAACTTTTTTTTCTTGGTTCCGAAATCATGCATTTATTTAACATAAATATTTGTTATACATAAATAAAGATATTTATGATATTTAACAAAGATATTTATGATATTTAACAAAGATATTCATTTAATCTCAAATAATAGTGTTCGTGGTGTTGGCGAAGCGTGAATGAAAAAAAAAATATTTCAGAAAGCAAAATGCAAAATTTAAAAATAAAAAGCTATTATAGATTAGACGCGTGATTAAGATGATTCCGATGCAACTTGAGAAAAATATCAAACTAACTGATTAATTAAAAAAAAAAAAAAAAGAAAGAAAAAAAAAGTGAACAAAGTGCGACTACACTGTTATGATGTTCACCGGTCACTTCCCACTACACAAACACGCTGTTAGAAATGACTGAACGCAGCGCACTGGAATCACGCTGCTTTGTATATTTCAGTGACTAAAAATGACACAAATTAGACCTTCAAAGTGTCAACATAACTTCTGCCCACCTCTAACAGGATCTCAGTGGATTTGTGACCCGCGCTGGCACTAGAGGCGCCCTTGGCTCAGCCTGCACGCTTTTACGCACAGCATTATTCTTTATTATTCTTGGAAAGCCTACTAATCAATAGGTCCGGACTAGTCGTAATACACAACACTGTATTGGATCAGACAGGATATTATACATGCTTTAGGGCCCTATTATTTAACACAGATAATCTGAATCCCTTCGAAGTATTATTAAGACACTTTGAGAGTGTCACCTCGATTCAGCATCACTAATGCTTTACTTCTGTATCATTTAAACTTGATTTCAATGCGTTTCAGGTAATGTGTGCACAATTATTCGTCCCTCCTATTCGGGCTACGTGATCGGTGACGCACAGGAGACTCTCCAGACCCCAGCGCGCACGGGGCTCTCCGCGCATTATGATGGAGTGAGTCGAGACGATACTGTCCAGCTTCCAGCAAGAGAAGAGCTCCTCCTCCCTCCCCTACGATGAGGTAGTTGGTAAGACCGAGCGCTGGTTTAATCACCGATTTCTCGAGTCCCTGCGTCGCGTCCTCCGTCTTAAAAAGTCCTGTCATGCACGCAACGTCCCCACCGTTGCGCGCCTGACCTCCTGCGTTTTCAACTACAGCTTTTGTTTGTTCGTCGCCCGGCATGGGAGATCAGAGTGAGCCGACCATGGTGCAGAAGTCCACATCGTTCAGCATCAAGAGTCTATTACTCCCATCCAAGTTTGACGATGAGGGCGCAGTGCGCAGCGGAAGCCCGGTTCCCGTTCAGGACTTGGACAAATCGTCCGAGGCGGACCCCGCGCAGCGAGACGCGGAGGAGCAGCCGTCTAAAAAGGGAAAGAAATTCGACAAGCCTCCGTTCAGCTACAACGCGCTCATCATGATGGCCATCAGACAGAGTCCCGAGAAACGGCTCACGCTTAACGGCATCTACGAGTTCATCATGAAGAACTTCCCGTATTACCGGGAGCACAAGCAGGGCTGGCAGAACTCCATTCGCCACAATTTGAGCCTCAATAAGTGCTTCGTGAAAGTCCCGCGGCATTATGACGATCCTGGGAAAGGGAACTACTGGATGTTGGATCCCTCCAGCGATGATGTGTTCATCGGCGGAACCACCGGAAAGCTCCGCCGGCGCTCGGCGACCTCGCGGGGGAAGCTGGTGATGAAAAGGGGCCTCCGATTTGCGCCTCTCGGACTCGGACTGGGCGAACGCCCTAGCAACCCGCTCTACTGGCAGCTGTCTCCGTTTTTACCCCTCCACCACTCGCACTATAACGGCTCCACGCACGGATTTCTAAACCAAGGACACGCGTACGGATCGTTACTCCCGGGAGTCGAGCCGCTCGGGAACGGTGACATGTCTCGCCCCATTCTGGGAGCCTCTAGCGGGAGTATCAACGGGTACGGTATGTCTCCGCCGTCCGCCGCTGGATTACTTTCAGGGCACAACGGATACTTCGTACCGGGGGCGCAGCAGCCGCAGCCGCTCCCGAGCGCACCGGGTTACGGCATCTCCAGCTCTCCATCCCCTCTGCTGTCGGATTCCTTAAGAACTAGCTTACCGTCCTTCACAGCACCACTTTCTAGCGGACTTCTGTCTCAACACAAACGTGTCGCGCCCAATTCGTTCCTGAGCTGAGCGTTGAGCGTCCTCTCCAATGGGAATATCCAAACTTTCCTAGAAACCCTCGCCACGAAACGTGCAAGCTGTTCTTTTGTGTGAGGACCGTGCGTCTGGATGTTTTGTTTTAGTCGATTTACAACCCGATCTCATGAAAGTGCGTATCAATAGCACAAGTTTATGTTTCGATTTGGCGTACAGTTTATACGCAGAAATGAACTTTGGCGTGTATATAATACGCAATGGGTAGGATTGGGGGTGTGGAGTAGATGCGTATCACATGCATGCAAAAACTGCGTATTATATGCAAGCTAAACACGTGCGTATCATATGCACGCCCAGGTCAATTTCTGCGTACCAGTAGCACTATTTTCTGTTTGTATTTGGCGTAGGCCTACTATTTATTCTCATTTTCATGAAACCGGGCTCCTATTTAAGTTTATTTTGTAATAGTAGTATGATGTTATGCCAAAGGCAATAACCGTGCGTGTTTGTTTTTCTTTTTTTTTTTTAAATATATATATATATATATATATATTATTTATAGTGTTTCTTTGTGAATGATGGTTTTGTATTTATTCGAAATGTTTTTTATCCCTTGTTACTGTGGGATACAGTTGTTATTAGATGTTTGGCACATATTATTGGTTTAGTATGACTAATTCCTTTTTTATTTTTTATTTATGTCCCAAACTGTGAATGAGCCTTAATATCTTAAATCAGGGTTGAGCGTTCTGACTGTCTCAGGTGTGCGTTCTGACAATGAAACATTATTATTATTATTATTATTATTATTATTATTATTATTATTATTATTATTACTACTACTACTACCAGTGTAAACCTGAAATATGGTCAAATATAATAAATCTATATGCAATGTTTTATGAATTTGCCTGTCGGTTAGTGTGGGCCTACATGTGTTCAGAGTGGTCATGTAATGACTTACTATAGTAAAGCTAAGCTACTGAATTAAAGCACTGGTTTAAATGAACTGTGTGTGGGATGAGTTTATATATGTACATACTGTCACGTAAAATGCTGTTTTGTGACGACACGAGCTTTTGTTTACACACATAACAGTATTTTAATACAGTTTTTACGCGTGGAGGTGATTCAGCACCAAAGACAGATCATTAATGCTTTTTTTGAAATATAACGTCACTGCACATTCTGAAGCCATTATTTCAACTGTGTGCAAATCAGAAATGTGATTTCTAGAGCTGTTTATTTCCCTTTTAATCAACATGTGATTTATAGTTCTGCATCTTTAGTTGTCATAGTCATTTAATGTGCAGATTTGTACTAGTTTGTCTTTTTTCTTGTATATATGCCTGAACTTCAGTTCAGAACAAAGAAATAAAGTATTGGAATATTTCTGTATGAATGCAAACGCGTCCTTTCTAATAATGCAACACAAGTCCGCTTTTTTGTGAACAAAGACTCACCAGCTCGAGGGATTTAATGCATTTAGCATCACACGCATGCAGATTAATTTAAATGCATTTACATGCATGCTATATACCTTTATATTATGCATGCTAGAAAAGTTAAATATAGCCTACTGCTGGAATATTTGCGTTGTACAACACATTATGCAATAATAATTTTCATTACTGCGTCACTGATAACAGTATATATATATATATATATATATATATATATATATATATATATATATATATATATAAATAACAATTCATAACAATTACTTTAAAGTGCCACCAATTAATTTATAAATTGCGTGTATAGGCCATACAAAACCATCGAGTCAATCCAGACAAATGACGAAACCACAATATTCACGAACTAATGCAATGTATTTATGTGTGCAGTTAATAGTAATAATAAAAAAGTTGAGATGTAACGGAGAATTTACGCAAACACTAAGCTAAATCGGTTGACCTGCGTCATTCTGACCCATTTCCAATAGAAATAATGCTAAACTTACTGTCCAGATGTTCCTGAAACTTCAGCTCCACCTGTCCCAGATCAAGCAGAAGTGAAACTCTCTCTGAGGCACAGACAATATGAAGTCCAGAAAACTCAAGACACCTTCAGAGGAGCAGGAGCGACATTAATGTGCTCGGACAGACGTGCAGAGGGAGGGACTCACAGACAAAGATGGTCAATTCACAGCTCTGTTGCTCTCTAGAGCAATTCCTGCACTTTATTTACTTATAGAGACTCGAATATTACATAATACATGAACAAAAATAAAGCTATTGCTAGTTCTAAAAACAGTCTGTTTTTAAAAACAGGTTTTAGACATGTCAAAATAATTTAATTAAGAAGTAATAGGTTCGTACGTATTTTGCCATCCACTACAACTTCTTTATATTTTATATATGCTATGCAAATTAGTATGTACACCAAAAATAATAAAGAATAATTTATTTAATAAAAGTTTTACGAAACGTGTTTCAGAGCCAACAACTTTTTCTGTCTTTTTACTAAGTTTTATTGCTAATATTCCATCAAAGCCCGGTTTATAGTGTGTTTTTATTTATGTATTGATTTATTTATTTTACATTAATCTGAAGCAAATGAGGCTAATAAATATAACAGCTGGCCATCAAAGGAAGAAACATGTTCATTCAACAATTTTACCACGCCAAATCGGCTAATTAAATAAATAATAAAAATTGAATGATTTATTTATTGGAAGTTTTAAGAAACTTCTGATTGAGAGCAAATGAGGCTTTACGAATGATAGCCGATACGACCATTTCTTTTTACTAAGATTTACTACAAATTCCATCAAGGCCCGATGTATTTATTCATTTATATTACATTAATCTGAAGCATAAAGAGGCTAATAGCCCTACCCGAGCTCATGAATGTGCGTATAAATAGTACGCCAAATAAAAACGAAAACTCGTGGTATAGATACGCAAAAATGAACTTTGGCGTGTGTATGCTACGCGATGGGTAGTATTAGGGTTGTGGGGTAGATGCGTATCATATGTACGCAAAAACTGCGTATCATATGCACGCCAACAAATTTCGTGTCATATATACGCCAAAGTCCATTTTTGCGTATCAGTACCACGAGTTTTCGTTTTTATTTTGGCGTACTATTTATACTCAATAGCCTACATATAACAGCTGACAATCAAAGGAAGAAACATGTTAACTCATCAATTTTACAACGTCATGAAATAAATAAAACATTTAATTATTAAAAGTTTTCCGAATCTTCTGATTGAGGCCAAATGAGGCTTTGCCAATAGCAGATACGTTTTTTCTTGTTATTTATTAATTAATTTATTTGTTTAAATGTGTGTGTTTATTTATTTTACATTATTCTGAAGCAAAAGCAGGCTAATAAATTTAACAGCTGACCAACAAAAGAAGTAACATCAATAAATAAACAAACAGATAGATAAATAAATAAATAAATAAATACGGCCGTTAAGCACAAAAAAAACGAAAAACTTATTTATCTTCAAATACAAACCGAAAAATAACACAGTAAAATAAATAAATAAATAGGACTATGAATAAAAATATCATGCCACACACTTGTCTTTTAAGAGAAAAGAATATTCAATTCGTTTTTTATGGGAACCAAAGTACTTTTAAATAAATAAATATACTCATTTATTTTTTTCCCCCAGTATTTTGGGCTACGTTTGTCCTTCATATTTTAAACTCTTATTTCAAGGAAAAAAAAAAGGTTCGGTTTTAATTCAAAGTTGCACAAAACGAACGCGTCAGAACAGGTTTGTAATATCATATGCCGCAATTTAGCAGTACAGTAACACTTCACACAAGATTCAGCTCAACTCCTACAACATTTGCTTCGTTTTGAAGAAAAGATGTTATAAAACAACCCCCCCTCTTTGTTAAGTGTCTATAAAGTGTCTGTAAGTGTCTCTTCTCAAGTGTGTTTCCGTGTCTCTGTATGAAGGTAAGACCCTTCTGAGAGCTCTTAAGGGCTCCTTTCAGGTCACTGGAGACAAACCCACTCTTAATTTGCAAAGGTCTTTCCTCTAAGCACAGAGAAGAGATTTATGGACCGTTTAGGGATCAACACACCTGCTGAATGCCTTAAACACTGTCAGCTGAACATATAGTCAAAACTCTACAAAAATGTGACACAGAGACCTGGATTAAGGATGATTAGTCAGCAGAATAACTGCAGTTTGAGACTCTGGTGTTTGTATGGAAATAAACGCATCATGAGCCACTATATAAGGTGAAATTTCAATTATATTCCCATCAGAATGAACCGAAGACAGGGATGATGTTCACAAAACAGACAAAAGCTGTCTAAACATGTCCACATCAGCTCTCAACACACATCATCTCAGTTTCAGTTTATTCAGTTCAAAATGCCTTTATTGACATCAGTGTACATAATACAAGCAAGACAATTAGAAGCTAAGAATCTTTGTAAAAAGATTCACTATGAAGTATAATTAAATATATAAAAATCTAATGTAAAAAATCTTAAATTACAGTATTTGACATAAAAGATGAACATTACAAAATAAATTTTATGTAATACATGAAAAGTAACAGATTAAGTGAAAATACAAGAAGACTCAAAATTATTTCCAGTGCAAATTTAATCTGGGAAAATTGTGACAAATCAAGAACAAAATGGGATGTTATGGTAAAAATAAAATTGTGTGACTGTGTGTGTGTGTGTGTATACACACAAAAGTAAAATTTACACAAAAGACAACATGCAGATAAAATGTTATAGAGTTAACATTTTTATATAAAACAAAAACTAACTAACTAAATAAATAAATAAATACTGTGCATAGAATTGTAAAAAAAACAACAACACTGGACATGTGAAAAATGTATCTTTGCACAAAAAAATAAATAAATAAAAAATCATAAAAATAACTACAGCACAATAAAAATGTCAAGCTTTAAACTGATGTTTAAAAACATCCATTTAAAACATCACAAGATGATTCGATTTTTACCTCTGCTTGAAAGCGTGCAAAATTTATTTGCAAAATTGAGCGATTTCTCTTTTCTGACAAAGCAACGAGGCATGACATACATATAAGACATTTCCAGAGAGCTCCAGCTTTATGATGTGACGTATACAGTACGTACAATCCTGAGCAATGTAAACAGACGCCATTTAATATAAAGCGCCTCCATTACTGGTGGAGGCCATTTTGTGTGTTATTCAAGCATGACGTGTGGATACTTCAGACATTGTGTTGCGGTGAAAAGGACCAAGACCTTGGCTTTCTGGATGTCAGTTGATTTAACTCTAACACATTCAGGCCACGCTCTGTTACCCACCCACCGCTCACAGGCCTTCATGAAAACCTCCTGTTCCTCTGAACTACTCAACTCAACCCACACGCCAACACTTACTCTGTTGCGTTTCTGCTTTTCTTTTCACGATTTACAGCCTTCCAGGTTAAACATGTATCCCAATCAAATACACCACACATTCATTATAAACTGTGATGATTTACACTGTTTTTATGAGTGTACAAGATATTTTTTCTCTGTTTTTGTTTATTGACACTTATATAAAGTGAAGTTTATCAAATATATTAAGTGCCAGACCATGTAAATCTGAATTAAAAGGAAATTCGGTAACTATTTACTGAAAGCCTTTATACATACTGCATTATAAAAGTATTTTTAATGCATCAATTATGGCATGTAATCAGTGTTAAAAATGTAAAAAATTTAATTACTAGCTAATTACATCTTCAACAGTGTAATTAGACTGTTCTAATTACTCTCTCTAAAAGTATTGCATTACTAGTTACTTTTTAAATTCCATATCAACAGTTGAACAATACAAGAACAGACATGGAACTGTTCTTTTAATTCTGTAAATAAATAATATAAAATTGCATAAATTATTCTTGAACTGACCAAAGCATTTTAAAGGGAGAAGGTTACATTGAAAACATACATTTTAACATTAGATGTTAAATTTTGATGTTAAATCCACTATTGTTTTGTTCCACACACAGTATTTAATGGAATTACATTAAAAGTAACTAATTAAATTACAGAGAAATAAAGAGTAATCCCTTACTTTACTTTTTTTATTAAATTACAATTTTTAATTACTTAGTAATGCATTACACTGCTTGTAATGCACCATATAATGCACTGTATGATCTCATGAATAATTATAATTAATACTTATGTATATATTGTTACACCTTTAGAAAGTATATTGCATTAAACACATGACAAACAAACCTTCAAATATTATAATGCATTTTAACTTTGGCTACAATTATTTATGAATAGATATAATGCATTACAACATACATTATGAAAAGCTTTATAATGCATTAGCCATAAAGACTTCAATGCAGAATTACAATGCAGAAATTAGAAATTAAATTAATAATAAACAAGTACATCAAATGGGTTAAAGGTGTAACTTACCCACTGAAAGCGGTGAGAACTTATAAATAGGTTGAAATACATCTTCCCAAGTGTGTAATCTTTTATTTTTTATTCACAGGAGCAGCAAACTGTTCAGACAATTAAATATATCTGGCTAAAACACACAAACACACAGAAGAACACATCATTAATGATATATTATATACTCTATATATCCATCCTGGGATCGTCCCAGCTGGGAATGAGGTGTGACAGGGTGTGTTTCCTAAATGTGAAACCCCTCAAACCTACAGGACACTGAAAAGAGCCATTATTAGTTGAGAATTAACCCATGCTGGACTAATCGCTGTTGACCAAACTCACGAGAAGGTATTTTATTTTTTATTTTTTTATAATTAGGCTACTTTATAACCATTCAACTTTGTCATTCATTTTTAAATATTTTTTTTCATTAATATATATTTTAATGTTTGATTTTTTATTTAATTAGAATATTCAGCTTTTTTATTTATTATTCTTTATTTGTATAAATTATATTAAAATGACCAGTAAATTATAATTTGCCAAATTTAGATTTTCAAACATCTTATTTTCACCATTAATCTGTTAGATTATAGATACATTTAGTTTTCCCATGTAAGTTATCAGGATAAATCTTCAGTTTTCAGGACAACGCTGCAGATGATAAAGATTTGCTTTTAAATCAATTGATCATGCAGGTGGCTAGTTGTGATTTTCCTTGCATTTTCTTTTATTTTTTCCTTTTGAAATAAATAAATGCAAGTAAAAGTAATAAAATCAAGTGATTTCTGAGTAAAGAAACATGTTCAGATGCATTTGTAAAGATCTGCAAGCATTCAGGTCAGCATTAAATATCTTCTGGATTTTTTTTTCTTTTTCAGAAGCATCTGTGTGTATTTTCTACATAAATTTAAATTAATTTAAGACCTTACAGCGATGAAGCCACTGAACAAACTTGTGACAAAACTTCATTCAAAAAAAGAAAAAAAAAAAGAAAAACATGTGAATGTTTTCCAACATTATTGCTCATCAAACTCTGCATCATCAAAACTTATTCATGCTTTAAAGTC